>APFE030699900.1:0-40605 GCA_000404065.3 Pinus taeda | reverse complement strand
AGCACCTCTAACAACACTATTGAAGAAAGACGCATTTTCATGGACTCCAGAAGCAACAAAGGCCTTCGAACATCTTAAAGAGGCAATGTGCCAAGCACCTGTCTTTGCTACACCGGACTTCACAAAAACCTTTATTGTGGAATGTGATGCTTCAGGAAATGGAATTGGTGTTGTTTTAATGCAAGATGAAAGACCCATTGCTTTTGAAAGTCGTCCAATCAAGGGAAAGTTTTTACACAAAGCTATTTATGAGAAGGAATGTTGGCAATACTACATGCACTTAAGAAATGGCAACCCTACCTAATGGGAAGACACTTCAAGGTAAAAACGGATCATGATAGCCTTAAATACTTTTTAGAACAAAGATTTTCCTCTGAAGAGCAACAAAAGTGGGTCACAAAGATGTTGGGTTATGACTTTGAAATCATCTACAAAAAAGGGAAGCAAAATGTGGTGGCAGATGCACTCTCAAGAAAGGATGAGGATGTGGAAGCATTGTTGTGTGCCATTTCTATTATCCAACCAGATTGGATAACGAAGCAAGGGAGGAATGGAAGAATGATGAAGAAGTTTGGGCACTTATTCGAAAATTACAACAAGATTCCAGTACATCTGATACATTTAGCTGGCAAAATGATTTGTTATGGTACAAAGATCGCTTATACCTCTGTAAGAATTCCCAGCTAAAACAAAAGATTCTTATGGAATTGCACACTTCTCCCTTAGGAGGGAAATCAGGATTTTTAAAAACTTACAACAGGGTTAAGAAGGAATTTTTTTGGGATGGCCTTAAATCAGATATTCAAAAGTTTGTGGCGGAATGTTTGGTTTGCCAACAAAATAAAGTTGAAACAATTAAGACATCGAGTCTATTACAACCTTTATCCATTCCAAGCCAACGTTGGGAGGAGGTTTCAATGGATTTTATCACAGGTTTACCCAAGTCTGAGGGAAAGAGTGTCATCATGGTGGTAGTTGACAGACTTACCAAGTATGCACACTTTTGTGCATTATCACATCCATTTAAAGCCAGTACAATTTCTAGTGCATTTATGGAAACAATTCAAAAAGCTACATGGAAATCCAAAGATTATTGTAAGTGACAGAGATCCCATTTTCACTGGAAATTTTTGGACAGAATTATTTTCTTGTCTTGGTACTCAGTTAGCTCATAGCTCATCTTATCATCCTCAATCTGATGGGAAAACTGAGATAGTAAACAAATGTTTGGAAGGATATCTTCGTTGCTTTGTATCTGATAAACAGACTTAATGGGTCAAATGGTTGCCTCTGGCTGAATGGTGGTATAACACTTCCTTCCATACAGCAACAAAAATGACCCCATTTATGGCACTTTATGGGTATGAAGCACCATCCATCACATCATATTTAAGAGAAAATTCTAAGGTTCAAGCAGTGGAACATCACATCGAACATCAACAACAAGTCCTCCAACTCTTAAAGGATAACCTCGTGTTGGCACACAATAGAATGAAACAACAGGCAGATCAACATCGCAGTGAAAGAAGTTTTGATGTAGGTGATTGGGTATTCCTATGGCTACAACCATATAAGCAAATGTGCCTCAAGCAAGCTAAGAAGGATAATAAATTATCGCCAAAGTATTATGGTCCATACAAGGTGTTGCAAAAGATTGGTACTATGGCATACAATTTGAGCTTCCTGCAGCGTCTCGATTGCACCCAGTTTTCCATGTTTCATGTTAAAAGAAGGTTATAGGTGACAAGCTCCCAGTTCAAACAATATTTCCAAAACTTGACGAGGAAGGAAAAATTATATTGGAACCTGAAGCAGTCACAGAAACAAGATCTCGACAGCTATGAAATCGATCAATTTCAGAGTATCTTATCAAGTGGAAGAACTTATCTGCGGAAGATTCCACATGGGAGGATGAGAATTTTATACAAAAGTATCCATAACTACTCAAGCGTTGAGGAAAACACTTTTTTTGAAGGAGAGGGGCATGTCGGGTCCCTATAATACTAGTGATTACCCCATTACTATGGTAGTTGTACCCCTTATTAATATTGTTGTGCCCCTATTGCCCCCATATTGTTATTACTGTGCCCCATAGAATCCCTCTATTGTTATTTTTGTGGCTTATATTATTATTGTTAGGTCGGTTGGGTTATATTGTGACTCCTTAGACTCTTATATATAGAAAGGAGGTTTTGTCATTTGTATCATCCAAGAATTGTTCATTTATGTAATGTAAAGGAGGTTGCCCCTTTGAAGCGGCTGAATTTTAAGGCATTGATCTATCTTTTCTATCTTTTCTTGAGTTGGTTTCATAACATGCACCCTAATACATTCTTTCCAAGTAACCATAGTCACACCCTTTTCACAATCACAATTTGTGGCACTACTTTCCAAAAGTAGATATGCAAACTTTGATGGTTTTTATCCATGTGGTTGGGTTACTCAAATGGGACACTATTTCTCTATTCATGGCACTACTGATGACATATAGAAACTCAAAATGGGGGCCTTAAACTTAGATTTAGAATGTAGGCAATGGTGGTAATTGCATAAGAAATCTTATGGAGGTGGCCCTAGTTTGCAAAGAACATTTATATTCATTTTGAATGTGACACTCACTATTTGGGGCAACCGATGAAAATACACCAAATGGACACAGTTATTGAATTTATTACATCCCTTAAGTGTTTGTGTAAACAAGTATTATATACAAAAATAACACCTTTAATACCCGCTCACACAACCATATCAAATATCGCAACACTATTATTTCACATGGTTAAAACCCTCTAAGAGGGTAACAATCCATTATCACAAACAATGTGACCACTTGAGGCAATTTTATTAATGCAAAAGAAACAGAGTTACATAAAGGAGTTCTCACAATCAATCATCACCTATGGCCCTCCATGTTCTTTAAATAGAGTCATGGGCCAATCGAGTGTTAAACCACTAATCAATATCCATTAGTATCGAGTAGGATATGACTCATTAGATCACTCAATGTCTAGAACATGTCATGATCGTTGAATTATAATGCAAGTAATGCATACTAAATAAACACTCTAAGAAACATAGTTTTACCTAATAAACACATTAGAGCAAGTTGAACTTAACTAACTTACAAGTGTCTAAATATCCTAACATCCCACCTTAAGAACAACTTGGAATATGATCAAAGGATGGACAAATGTGACACAATAGGAGAAAGAAGGAGGCATTAGAGCATATCCCCACTCATTGACAACTACCTGAAATCCTAATGTAGATTGAAGTTTACAAAAATTCGCTTTTATATGTAGGTTTTAACCCTGTACAGGTAATACCTACAAACAAATTCTTAAAACTAACAAAAAAGATACAATGACAATCACAAAAAAATATACACAAAGATTTTTTTCCTTGAACCCAAAACTAGGAAAACCATATTGATTTTTCATTATGTTCCTTTATATTGGGTGTGTGTTATATTATTTCCTCAGGAAAAATATTTTTGGCCCTTATATTAGGTGGGCGGACCTACCTATGGTTTTGTGCATGGATTTCACACATGGTTTTGGGCATGATGGTTTTCTACCCATGGTATTTTGTAGATCCAATCAAGGCAACTAAGACTATGTTCTAATCTAGGGTTAATGGATTGGGGTTTATGGATGCTTCGTCATGTATATATATGTATTGTAACATTGGAAGGAATATAATGAAAAATAATCTGGTAGTCCCGGTTTTGGGATCCAAAGGAAAATCTCTATGTATATTTGTTGTATGTTTTATGATCTCGCCATTGTTTATTTTTTGTTTTTAGAATTCGTATGCATGTAATTTATGTACAGTGTTAAAACCTACATTTGGTATTAGAGCTTTTTCAGCTTCAAGGGGATGCATGTACTGTTGAGGGGTTTTGTTTGGGCTTGTGGTAGACCTTGTTGAGTGGGAGATCTACGAGATCGATTCTTGCGGTGAAAGAAGATGACGAGCAGTGGAAAATAAAGATGGAGGATCTACTGGTGGGTAAAGATCAGTGGATTGTGGTAGATTCAGGTACTAAACCAATGACAATGTCAGATTTAGACTGGGGGAAGTTGAATCGGAAAGCAAAGAGCACAATATGACTGTGTATCTCAGATTCAATATTATTGAATGTATAATGGGAAGCTACGTCGAAGGCTTTATGGGACAAGTTAGGGACTTTGTACCAACTTAAATCTCTGGTGAAGAAATTGTTCCTACATAAAAGTGGTGTATAACCTGAGGATGAAGGATGGAGACTTGGCGACAAAGCATTTGAACACCTTTAATACTGTGGTAAGTCAGTGGTTATCTGTTGATATTAGAATTTTAGATGAAGATAAGTGCATGAGTTTGTTGTGTTCTTTACCATATTTGTGGGATAGTCTGGTTGTTGTAATAAGTAGCAATACAACTACCTTGAAGTTTGATGAAATAATCTCATCCTTTCCATTGGAGGAGATGAGATGGAAAAATATGGAGGGCAAGAATGGAAATGCCTTTTCTATACAAGGACAATCCCTGAACATAAACACAAATAAGTTCTTGAGTGGGAGATCTAAATCTAGAGGGAAATTTAAATCTCCAAGAAAACATGTAAAGGTGTGCTAGAAATGTAGAAAGGAAGGACACTTCAAAAAGGACTGTAGATCTAAAGCTCATGAGAAAGGAAAGGGATTTGATGATGCTCCTTTTTTAGAGCTGAAAAAAACCTTAGATGAAGGTGGGGATGTGTACTTGGATTCTTCTTCAAGTATACATGTAGATCATGAGGCACAGTTGATTGACTCAGAAGCATCCTTTCACTTCAATCCCCATAGGGATTGGTTCTGCGAGTATGAAAAATATGATGGTGGTGATGTCTTCTTAGGGGATGACAAGAAGGCTAGAATCATTAAATGCAGAAAATTCAAGCTAAAGTTGTAAGGTGGATGGATTAGAACACTTCCTGGTGTTCTACATATTCCTTTATTAGCCATAAATCTGATTTTTGTAAGCAAGATGGATGATGCATGTGTAAAAACAATGTTCGAGAAAGATATTTGCAATATGATTCGAGGAGCACTGGTATTGATGCAGGGAGTTTGGATTGGAACTTTACACAAGATTATGGGTGTATTGTTGTTGATGGGTGTAATAGTTTTGTGGTTCCTAAAAGTGGAGTAGAAAATCTAGTGGTCTTTGGAGAAAACGTTATGCTATGGCATCAAAGGCTTGGACATATTGGAGAGAAGGGCCTTCGAATACTTCATGGTAATGATATGGTAGAAGGTATGTCTAATTTCTCTCTGGATTTCAATTTATATGAACATTGTGTATATGGGAAGCAGAATCAGGTGAGTTTCCCCTCTAGCGCTAAGAGGGTGAAAGGGATATTAGAGCGTGTGCATAGTGATGTGTTTGGACCTGTGTCAGTTCCATCACTGGGTAAGTCTGTGTACTATGTATCATTTATAGACGAACTCTCAAGGAATAAAATCTGAAGTCTTTGACAGGTTTAAAGAATTTGAGGATTTGATGGAAAACCAGACAGAGAAGAAGATAAAGGTGATGAGGATAGATAATGGTAGAGAGTTCTGCAAGAAGGAATTTGAAGAATTTTGTAAAATGTGTGGTATAGAACGACAGGCAACTACTCCATACACACCTCAACAAAATGGAGTTGTAGAAAGAATGAACATGACATTGATGGAAAAGGCAAGAAGCATGCTCAGTGGTGCCGGGTTAGGACAGGAATTCTGAGCAAAGGTGGTGGAGACTGCATGTTACTAGTTAATAGATCAACTTCATCAATGTTGGAGCATAAGTGTCCACATGAGGTATGGAGTGATAAGAAACCCTCTCTTTCACATCTAATGGTATTTCGTTGTGATGCATATGTACGTGTTCCAAAGGAGAAAAGAACCGAGTTGGATAGTAAATCTGAAAAGTGCATCTTTATTGGGTATAAGGATGGTTTAAAAGGTTAAAAGATTTGGAACCCAGAAACAAGGAGGGTTGTGTACAACCAAGATGCGGTGTTTAGAGAGGTGAAAGATGTTATTAAACATGAAGTCTTACCAAAGGAACTTGAGAAGATAGAGTTTGAGCTAAATGAGGAAGAATCAAGCCCTACAACAAAACAAAAATCAGAAGGTGAAGAGCCACAAACTCCAATTGTGAGAAGATCAGTTTGAGAAAGAAGGAAACCATAAAGGTATAGTCCAACAAATTTCTATTCAATTTTTTCTTTATTTATTACTCGTCATGATCCTAGAACTATCAGGGAGGTAGTCGACTCAGAGGATGGCAAACTCTGGAAAGAGGTCATGGTTGATGAAATGGCATCTTTGGACAAAAATGAGGCTTGGGATCTGGTGGAGTTGCAAGATGGAAGGAAACCCATTGGAAGAAAATGGGTGTTTAAGAAAAAGATGAATGCATAAGGCAAGGTGGAGAAATATGAAGCTCGGTTGGTAGCAAAAGTTTATTCCCAGGTGCTGGGAATCGATTTTGGTGATATTTTTTTAATCTTGTTGTGAATGTAGCTTCTATTAGACTACTTTTATCTATTGATGATGCTTTTGATTTTGAGGTAGAATAGATAGATGTGAAGACAACATTTCTTCACGGGGATCTGGAAGAAGAGATCTACATGAAGCAACCTGAAGCTTTTGCAGTAAAGGGTAAGAAAGAACTGGTATGTAGGTTAAAAAAGTCTATGTATGGGTTAAAACAATCACCCATGATGTGGTATTAGAAATTTGATACATATATACAGGGACTTAGATTCACCAAAAGCAAAGCAGATCACTATGTGTATTTTAAATTAATTGGTGACCATGTTATTTATTTGGTCTTATATGTGGATGATATGTTGTTGATTGGAAATAACAAAGAAACTATCCAGGATTTCAGGATCCAAGTGTCCTCCAAATTTGACATGAAAGATCTTGGTGCTGCAAACTATATTTTTGGCATGGAAATTAAATGAGATCGGGAAAAGAGGAAGCTTTGGTTAAACCATAGGAAGTATGTCGAGACAATATTGTAGAGGTTTAATATGTAGGATAGTAAGCCGGTGAAGGTTCCTATTCTTGTACGTGTAAAGTTATCTTCTGAACAATGTCCCAAGACATAAGAATAGGAAGAGGACATGTCCCGTGTTCCATGAGCAAGTGCAATCAGCAACCTGATGTATGCAATGTTCTATACTATACCAAACATTGCACATGCAGTGGGAGTGTTACACAGTAATTTGTCACCGTTTGTCACCGTCCCTGTTACCCCTCTCCTGCATCTTGGAGGACTCATTCCGGGACTTGTGAGAAGTGACAAGACTTGAAACCACTTGCATCATTCTCCTCTGAACATGAGCTGCATATGCCCTAAAGACATCTCCTGCACCTTGCCCTTAAAAACAACCCTTTTTACATTAGCGCTGGCCCACTTTGTTATGCCTGCGCCAATGGGGAAAATCTTATAAAAGGGGGGCGCCATTAGCGCTCTGTCCCAGAGTCGTAATCGTGCCAACCTTTTTGGGCAAAGTTTTGAACCAATCCACCTCCGAAAGTTCTATCCAACTCATTCACCAACTGAATCCAAGTTAAGTGAGGATGGTTTGGCTTCGAATCTCCTTGAATGGGAGGTAGTTTTCCACCATTCTATAGAAGTTTCCAAGTGATGAAGCCAAATCCATTATTGTTGTGATTGATCTTATCTCTTCCTTTTCATCTATAAAAGCTTGTCTCCATGGCTTGAGCAAGCTAGTTCTGATTCTAGGGGCAATACTTGTGCTGAAAGGAAGATATCAAGAGATTAGAGTTGCAAGAGCCTTCTTTGTGTCCATAAGGCTTTACCTAACTAAGGAGATCTTGTCACCAAAGAGAGAGAGGCTTGTCCCTCAACCCCTTCAAGCTTTGCAAGACTTGTGTAGCTGAGCACCCAGCCAAAGGAGGACTTGACGTCAGGACGCTGGTTGTATTCTCCTTTGTTGATTATTAATAATAGATGACTATCATTATGGTTCCATTCTCATTGTACTTGTGATGGTTGATGTTGAATTATATCCTTCCTGACTGATGTATAATTGCATATATTAGATTTCACACTTGTGTTTGTGTTGTTCTCTTTGTGTGCAGGTGTTCATTCACGAAGATAGTGGAGGACTGTGACCGGCCAAGACAAAGGAGCGTGGGCGACGTCTCTTCTACGAACAAAAGCGTTGGAACTCAAGTAGGTCTTCATCACCTACCTTTTATTTGCAATTAGGAACTTGCGTGATAACATTGTTTGATTGTTGGTAGACCCGTTCTGGGCTAGTAGGGATCACCTCTATCCGTAGAGGGGATTTACCTCTCCAACAGGGAGTATTGAGCAGGTTTATGTCATAACTAAGGAAGGAGCATTGGACATCAATGAAACAGGTTTTCAGGTATTTGCATGGCACTAGTGATTATGGTTTGTGCTACCAAGGAAGACCAGGATTGGACAGTTTTGGACATCTGCGGCTTTGTTGATGCAGACTAGGCTAGATATATGGATCAGAGAAATCTACAAGTGGGTATGTGTTTAACCTATTTGGAGGTGTAGTATGTTGGACAAGTAAGAGACAGTATGTAATGGCACTTTCAACTACAGATGTAGAATACACAGCAACCACTCATGCAAGCATGGAAGCAATTTGGTTTCAGATATTGTGCTCAAGTATGGGGTTAGTACAATGACCTATAAGGATAGATTATGACAACCAAAGTGAATTTTTCTTAGCAAAGAACCCTGCTTATCATTCAAAGACAAGGCACATTGATGTTCAATATTGCTTTTTAAGGGATAAGGTTGAGGAAAAAAAGGTGTTTCTGGTAAAGGTAGACACTTTGAACAATACTGCAGATGCATTGACAAATTTTGTGAGCACTGTGAAGTTTTCTTGGTGTAGAGGGTGTTGCGGGGCTAGACCAATGACTAAGCTCTCATGTGCCTATGTGGAAAAGAAAACAACAAGTGGGATAATGTTGGGTGTGTGTTATATTCTTTCCCCGAGAAAAATATGTTTGGACCCTATATTAGGTGGGTGGACCTACATATGATTTTGTGCATGGATTTCAAACATGGTTTTGGGCATGATGGTTTTCTGCCCATGGTATTTTGTAGATCTGATCAAGGGAACTACGGTTATGTTCTAATTCAAGGTTGATGGATTGGGGTTTATGGATGCTTCAACATGTTTATATATTTATTGTAACATTGAAAGGAATATAATGAAAAATCAATCTGGTAGTCCCGGTTTTGGGATCTAGGGGAAAATATTTGTGTATATATGTTTATGTTTTATGCTCTCACCATTGTTTATTTATTTTTTTAGAATTTGTATGCAAGTAATTTATGTACGAGGTTAAAACCTACACTCTAAGAACATGTTTTAGATTAGTAGAAGTTGGAAATAGGAGACCATGACACATCAATTTGTGCCTAAGGAATTAGGTCAAGTAAAAGAGTTGAAGTGATAATAAAATTGTAAATCCTTATTCTTAATCAAATAAGGATGAGAGAAAGGCCAGCGATGGGCTGCCCTGCGCAATTTCCAGAGGGAAGGCTGCCTGGCTGTTCTATGCATTTTTGGAGAGCAACAGGCAGCCTAGATGATTTACGCAATTTTGCAGAGGGAGGTTGGTTCCACTCCATATTTGCGCAATTTTGGAAGTGAGCATAACAACCAGAAAAACACCAAATTCTGGAATTTCAACCTGCGAGTGGGAGGCAAACAAGTTGGCAAGCACATGCTGATAAGCCAATGAAACTCAATTGAAGCATATGTAATTGGATAGTGCAAGACATGCTGTTAAGGATGGCTAGTAGGGAGCCTCCAAAATGTTAAGGCAAAATTTTGGAAAGTGTTCTAGCCGCTACAACACTTGGCAACACACTAGTAGAACTCCAGCTCTCTGATCGAACCTTGTTTCATGAAAATCAAGTCTAACTCCCCTAGAAGTATTATTCAATTCTTGGATCATCTTGGTTTCCACACTAGCTTGATTGAAAGATGTAGCACCTGCCATGCTCTTGATCGGTTAGCACACATTCCAAGCCAAGTCAACAAAGTTATTTTGATTGGGGATGAGGGGTATATTGGTACACAAGTAATATGATTGTCAGAGTTTAAGTTTCTTCTCTTGTGTTGCTCCACTGTTAGTAGGTCTAGACAGTACCCCGACAAAGTCACGCAGTAACACAAGTATCGCTCTGCTGCCAGCAAGCCTGGTCAGTACCCCAGTGGAGTTACTTGCATCACCTCTCTATGTAGGAAGCCTTTCTCTTCTTCTGCCTTATTCATTTTTTTTTAAAATCACATTTTTTTTAAGAAATGTGCATAAGCACTTATTTATTTCAGAGGCGGAAGAGTGATCCAGACTTATTGGGAGCATAAGAGGTTTTTCCTTCAGAGAAGTATTTTATATATACCTCTAACATACTTGTTAAGATTTTCCCCCTCACCTTACTCTACTTGATTGAGCTGACAAGGGTTAACCCAAAACAACAAACTAAAGTAGGTGATACTAGTTAACGCGCAAGCGTTGTGTATTCACCAAGATTCACTTTGAACAAAACGTATTTTCCATTGGTGTATCATTGACTAAAAGACAACAATTTTTACATAAAGAGATCGGACAACCGATAACCAAGTATTGATAGTTGTACAAGTCCTCTTGTACTTTACCTTGCTTGTTTCAAGAGTCTGTCACGGTTTCATGCGAAACTAACCTATGGACGAAAACAAGCAAACAAACAAAACAACAAAGAGCAAAAGTAAATGTGAAAGCAAATAAAGTAAGCACAGTAAGCAGGCAAGCAAACAAACAAACAAATCAAGAAAGTAAACATGCATGCAAGAAAACAAGACAAAAATCAAACACTACTCCTACTCCTAGTCTAACGGTGCATGGGCTTGATTATGTGAAGTGATAATTCCAATGTAGCCATCGGCAAATTGGTTGACCGGTGTCGTTGAAGGCATGTTAGCAAACAACACAGTCAAGCGAACCATCAAACATGAAATATATAGCAATGAAGATAAACACACTCTGAGTTTCAATGCATCCACAAAAAAGAAATGAGTGCAAGTGCACGACATGCACTTTGTGGACTTACCATGGTGTTGTGATACACTGTGTGTAGATGTTAAAAATATGCACTCTCTTGACTATGACATGAAAGAAAACTTTAGAAAAATATACAACTTACATCGTGAAAGTGTGCTTGTTGTGTAATATTCCTCCAATGCATGAGCGATGGGATCATATGATTTTGGGTGGAGGAAGTGAAATATGTGTGTTGGATTGATCTTCAATGCATACAGATGAGTGATGAGGAGTCTCGGGAATTTCAACAATTTCTAGATCGGAAGTGAAACCAATCTCAGGACAGCAAGGACCTAACATAATCATCATCTCACATTGAAGTGCCTCGACAGCTTGCGGGGTTTCAACTTCATCAACATATAGATCATCATAAACAGGTGGCTTTGAAAAATCTGCATTGATAGAATCAAAATCGTGATCGAATATAGGAGTAAATAGATCACAACAGCTATGATCAAAAAAATCAATGAGTTCATCAGCATCCGCATGATCTGATTAATTAAACAGAGGGGTAGATGAGAAGCAAGAATGTTCACCCTCTGTGTTTCTGGAAAAGGCATATAAAAAATCAAGTGGATTTTCACTGAAAAATTTGTCCTCTCCACTGTCAAATGATGGACTGACATCGGGTGTCTTCTGCGAATAATCGGGTAGATGCATCCATGGAAGGATTTACACCAGGAAAATTACAGATAGCATACTCACCAAAGATTTCAGGAAAAAGTGGAGGAGGCGCAGACAGGAGGAGGTCATCCTTCACCGCGGGTTCATGTTCTAATTCCCAGTCTTACTCATCGTAAATGACAGTGTAGGTTGGTTGTACAACATCAACTATGTCGATGGCTTGATCCTCGTTCACAACAGGTGTAGAGTCCGGAATGGAAGAACACAAGACTGTGCAATCCAGAAGATTAGCAGAACACGAAAATAGAGGTTGAGGTAACAAGTACATGTGACAACACATGGGATTCCCAACCAAATCTACGCAAAAATTACGAGTGGTGACGGTGGGAGGATGTGACATTGGAACAAATGTGTTTGCATGTTCTCCCACATCACTCTGTAGTGGTGGAGTTGTTTGATGAGGGGAAGGTGAATAGTCACTTGTGATAGTGATTGTATCCACTTGTGATTTTGTAGCCCCATCAAGAAAGTATGTTGAGCAAGGTTTGAGCTTTAACTTCATTTTGGGACAAAGTGATTTGGTAAGACAATATTCAAATATGTCCATGAGATATTGGAATTTCATATGGTTTTTCGAAGCTTCAAACTGGCCTAAATGGAAGCGTTGTTAAAAATCCATAGGTTGTTTATGCGGGGCCTTCGGTTGTTTTAACATTTTCTTTTCAAGAGCTTCATGATCAAAATGATGGAAAACAAATTCAATTAGATCAAATAAGTGCTTAAATGAGTGCACGCGATTATGAGGCAGGTCGTGGCACCATCGTTGTGGGGATTCATGGAATGTGGTTTCAAGCAACATGTTGGCCTCTACTTCATCAAACTCTTCTGCATCCTCCAAGAATGCTAAGAAGTCATATAAGTGCACAAGTTGGGCCACTTCGCCTTCACCATCATACATGATTCCAGACAAGAGATCAAAGAACTCCTTCGTGATTTCAAAGGGATGTGCATTGGACAGACATCGCAGAGGGTGAACTACAACGATATTCATGATAGATGTGCGAAGATTCAAAACAAGATGTGAGGACTCATCTTGTCATATGGCCCTCCTTCTAGCGCCAGAAATGTTGATGGTGTTGGACTTGCCAACATGTCAGGGGATCTCCCTGGTAAGAAGTCCCAACTAGACCTCAAACCATTTGGAGTAGGAGTCCCAGCAGTGGGTAGTACAGTATCACCTTGACTGCGGTTGTGCGCAGAGGTAAGTAAGATGTCCTTGTTGGTAGCAAGGGTGTAACCTTACAGCAAGTCAAGGAAGGTGCATGAAAGTCTCTAACACATGGAACGGGGGAAGAGTGTGCCCCTTAGAAACCTATGATAGCAAACAGTTTGAAAGGGAACACACGAGCAGAAAGACATCATGATATGGAAAGTAGGATAGTCAACGATCCAAAGTGATGGGTTATATCAACAACATGCTTCGATAAGATTCATACAAACACATACGGAATAGTCCATACATACAAGCGTAAATAACAACTACATACATCACTAAAGTAACTAGGATAGACGAACTACAATAATAACATATGCATGAAACATGTTGGCTCTGTTATATTAAAAGATTGAAATATCCAATCATACATACAACCATGACTTCAACTAGCCCCGATAGTGGAACATTACAGTCACTACCACATGCTCCTCCAAAGAGATGTACTAGCTCCGCACTATGGAGAACCCAAGGCTCGTTACAATACACTTCAAGCTTTCTCTAAGTTATCCTATAGGAAGCTTAGCTCCCAAAAACCTGTACAATGAGTTATGAGGTTCTATAAATAGCAAAGGGTGGGGTGGCCCTTGACATTCCCCTTTGTGACTTTTCACCTACCCTCACAACTCTTCAACTACTACGTAAATGTTACATTCTACTATCGGTACTTGGTCTTTCACTTTTACAACATATTTAAATTACAATCTGCATATGTACCCATGTGAGACAAACATAGGCTCGAGTAAGCCATGCAAGGCATCAATAAGACTCGGAGAGTTGTGGGAAGACTAACTCTTTGACATCCTCGTGGTGATCGACGGTGCTAAACTGATGCCAAGATTGGTAGTCTATTATGGTGTTCGCGTACTCTGTGGTGACATCCTTCTGAAAGCAAACTCTTTCCTTCATTGCATCCAAGTAAACTGATTTTGCACCTCTCTCCAACTCATCAGATAACATGTGCATCATAATCTTGAGTGAAACCGGATCAACAACATACTGATGCATAGTGTTTGCGCTCATCTGTAAGTCTGTGCTGGTGGCTACACGCAGCAACTGATCAAAGTACATGCCCATCTCTAGTCAGACTTGGTTCTTTGACTTCGTCTCGGTGAGTGTGCCAATGGATGGGATCGCATGGGTGTGCACAATGACATCCATTCTCATGAACACCCATGCATGTGAAGTTTGTAAACTAGTGATGAGCTGCGAGAGTTCCTCATAGTTCCAGATCTGACTCTGGATGCGTGCCTTCAACTCTACCACCATTGGCTTCATCATCTTTAGCAAGTGAAATGGGCCTCTTTTGTACCTCATTGTCCATATTTGCATGTGATCGATAATAGTGTTCCTATCTGACAAGATGCATGCTCTCCTAGCACAACATTGTTGCCAACCGTTGATATGGACAACTGAATTATGCATGGTGACGAATCTGAAGTACAACTTCCACATGATTGTCTTGAGAGATGACACTTCATCCAGTATCGCTCTCCTCAACTCTACTCTGGACGATACTGTAACTTTCTCTTCTGCTTGCTTGTCCGCTTGTAACTCCTTAGTCGTGCGCTCGTTCTTAGCTATCATGAATCTAACACTACAGTTGGTGGCTTCGTCATATGCTTTGGTAGCATCGGCCAATGAAGTTGGATGTTTGCGCACATTGGAAACGATCACTCGTTCTTCAAACTACACAAGAGATAACATATGGAGTCGGTACTCTGTGCGACTGCACAACCCTGTGTTGTGACTCGTCAAAAGATATGTTGTGCATCTCTACTTCCGGATTGTCTTCAAGGATTACAGTGCCTCTTAATCACTTGGGACTTGATCTTCTTCTAGGTTTGGTGAAGTTGGTGGGGTGACCTCTTGGTCCTAAGGCATGAGGTCAATATCTTGATCTAACTCTGGCTGCACCATATCTATGTCCATTTTCTCTAGCATCTGTTTAATCTCTTGAGCAAAGTCCTACTCCTACAACTGGTAACCATGTCTATTATGTGCCAACTGCTCAGATGAGTCAATAACCTGTATGGGCATAGTTTCATCAATATGTGCATGTTGCGCCTCATGTTGTTCATGTTCCTACTACGCTTCCTTCTCTCTTCTGTGTAGCTCCTGTTCTTCCCTAAGTTGCTACTTCAACTCCTGCAACTCATTTTCTGCTTCCTCCAACTTCTGATTCTCCCTTTTCCTTTGCGCGATCCTTTTTTTGCGTTGTCGCCTCTTAAACTCAATCTCCAAAACTTCTCTCAACACAAGTGGATCTGCTTGGAAATTGCAGCTTTGCTACACCTCTGCGGTATCTGCAACCTTCCTCTTGCCTTTGTCAAGTGCAAGTTTGCTGCCCTCTGCTGTTGCTGCTAATGTTGTTCTCTGAGATGTTGTTGCCTTCTACTTTTCTAACCACCCTACAGCTATGCTGACTGGTTCATTGAGCCTTGAGAAGTGATAGCAATATCCCCATGGGTCTTCCTCAGGCCAATGGCATGCCCCATGGCTCCAAGGATGATACAATCTCGCACAGTGGTCCTTCACTAAGCAATGTGGGTCATATAGATTGTAAATTTTGGTGCCAAAGGTGAACCTATTGAGTTCTTCAGTCTCGGCCTCAGCATGCTTGAGATTGCATATCTCAAACAACCCGATCCAAAAAGTAAGAGTGGGCCAATGTGCCTTCTTCTTCCTATGCAGTCTAGATGACAACACTGTCGAGATGTGACATGACACTTCTTGCATGACCAACTTATCCATGGAAAACTTTGGTAAAACATGTAGAGCCTTCTCTGCGTTGTAAACCCTTATGAGGTGCCAAGGGGTGAGGCATACTAATCTGATATGTCAATCAATGTCTCCATTGCTACCTGCGACATGAAAGGTGGATCCTTCTCAAAGATAATTTTTTACACCGGGGTGACAGAATGGTATGATAGTTGTATGATAACTCCATGGAAGTTGCATTCAGAGAACAACCTGCAATAAGTGCATAAAGGTTTCCGAAGGTTTCCATGCCCAACCCAAGCCTGGAAACTGTTGACGAGCACAAACTGCATCAAGTATGTAAGCGAACATGAATACCTTCGCTTGTTGACCCTTGGGAAGATGTTGGGCTTCTGTCACTTGTTCTTTCAACCTGAGAGCCAACATGTCAAACCAGTTGAAAGGTATTCCTTCACTCACCAGTTGATCCAACATAATCACCCAACTCTGCGGGAAGGTTTCTATACTCTCTTGGTCATATAAGCGGCATGCGAAGATGACCAAGAGTTGATATTCCTTCCGCAGTATCCTTTTCTTGTGCAGTTGGTTGGGTGTTGTCCTGAACTTGGACATCACCTTCACCTAGCTCTTCAATATGTCTCTTGAGTTTGCACTATTGTTGGGTCTTGTGAAGAGTGTATCCATCGTGATCACCGGTTGTGGCAAGTGATATATCTCTTGAATGTCATTTGGCCTTAAGGTAGAAAGTTATGTTCCACTGACACTGGTCAACTCCACTATCTCTGGATTAGTATGCAAGACAATCCAGTGGATCATGTCCACGCATGGAAACACGAGATACCTACATGCAATCCAGTACAAGCTAGACTTATGTATGTTGACATAGACCATGCGGTCTTCCAGATTCTCCGCAAATGTGCCTGAAAAGGTGTCATTGATGTCCTGCCATTTCATCTTGATCTCCTTGTCTATGAACACCTTAGTGTCTTGATAGATAGGCAAGCTCATAGACACTTTCTCAACTGCATCTTCAGTTGTGCTCTCGACGATGTCCTTTGACCTTGGTCTCTTGGAAGCCATTGTACTTGTACTGCTGAGAGACGGTCGAACACCTATGATACCTGGAGAGAGAGAAACACTCGTGACAAGCGCAATGTCAGTTGAAAACCAAAACAAATTGAGGACTGACATGCAACACAAATGGGTGACTAACTGAAAAGATTGCACAATTTTCATTGGGAGGCTGGGAGACTAACTACCAAAACTACGCAAAACACAATATGGATTGTCAATGGGCTCAGTGATTGCTGAAACTGCACAAAGCACAATTCAACTTGGCCTGCTAAGGATTGAAACTATGCAATGCGCAGTTTCAGACAGCAATGGCTACAACCAAGCAAATGCATTTGTGTAATTCTAGGGGGCAGCAGGGCCCTGCCTCTTAGAATTGCACAGAGCAAGCTTGGAGGCCGCTTTTGGGCCAACTCTACACAATTTCTGGGAGGAAGGCAGAGCCTTCACTCTCATAAATGCACAGTGCAATTGTTTAGTCAATTTAGTGTGTCCTAAATTGCTACATAAGTTATCAATTCGGGAGTCATAAAATAATGAAGTGTAGTGCAATGTATGTGTTAGACAACCCTTTTCTTACTTCACTGTTTTCGGTTTTATCTTGTTTTTGGATTTTTTTCTTGTTGGTCTCCTAAAGTATTTAATGCAAATGGAAATCCTAGTCTAAAGTTTTAAGAATAATTTTAAAGATCAAGTATGGATGTAGAGTTGAAGACAAGGTTTATGCTTCTTATGGTAATTTCCAAACTTAGAACTTCAAAGATCTCAAAACATGTTGTCTACAAAATCAGAACTTGAACAAGAGTAGAAACTTGTAGCTACATAAATCAAGCTAAAAATGAAGTACTGAAAATGAGGTTACCATCTCTGTTGTCCATCCTAATTACAGAATTGAAATATAATAAATTGCTCCACTCAAAACTAAGGAGTAAAGAAACTAGAAACTAGTCAATGATTTCACCCATAATCACAATATTTCATCAATTAAATTCTAAAACGGGGTTAAGCTAAAGACTCTGGAAATATCATTATATGGCATGAAATAATGACATTAAATTATCTAATTTGCACTCTAATGAAAAGTCAATTAGTCCATCTATAATCACAATATTTCGTCAATTAACTTCTAAAATGGGGTTAAGCTAAAGACTTTGGAAATATCATCATATAACATGAAACAACTGACATCTAAACTATCTACTTGCAGACTAATGAAAGCAAAATCAATTACTTCACCTATAATCACAATATCTTTCCAATTAACTTCTAAAACGGGGTTAATCTAAAGGCTCCGGAGATATCATCACATAGCATGAAGAACTGATATCTAAACTATCTTAAGCAATAAACAAATCTCACTAAATAAAAGCATAACAACTGGAACTGAAAACTAAAGTTCAGCAGAGGAAGAAACTCTCAGATCAACACTTGATGCAAAAACTACAGTAAAAAGCTTGAGCATAACCTATTCTGAAATGCACTGATCAGTGTTAGTAGAAAATATAACAAGCTGCAAAAGCATGTACAGGATTAGAATGATTAAAACCATAAGAAAAACATGAGAAATGTACATCTCAAATGAGAGAAAATATACATAAAAAATTATACAAAACAAAATAAGAACCTCAGCCACGCAGGGGCCCTCTGGATAGCTTTGGACTAATACGATGTCACTTCAAACCATGCTTTAAACAACCATGTGAAAAGAATAGAGTTTTTGTATTATGAAATAGAGGAATGCGTCTCTCGCTTACACAACAGAAAAATTACGCTACATCAACAGTATCAAGACTAACTATCTACGTTGCAAATGTTTATATTTATAGAGGAAATAGATAATTGTTTTTCAGAGGAATTTCTTTAGCAATGGACACGTGAATAGGTCAGAATCTGAGGATTCAGCCTCTTTGTTGCCATAAGGAGTAAATCTACGCAAGGTTGATGTTGGATTGTGTTATGGAGATGCCCTACAGGTGGAAAAAATGGATCCATGAGTTCAGGAATGGCTCAGGATTCTTTTACGTGCAGGAACAGAGTCCTAGTTGACGCGGGACTCTCTGTTGACCACCCTTTAACCGATACCTTTCTTCACGAATTTGACTACGAAAATAGGACCTCATCCATGTGTGGATCATTCCTGAGCTGCCCATGTGTCTCGTTTCTCCTACCAACACCTGTAACCTAGAAAACAATGAAAGTGGCTGCGGAATTGTAAGTTAGCTACGAAAAGCGGCTACATTCTGTAGCTGATAAACAAAACCTAGATAAAATAGCACACACAATGATATAATTTGAAAATCACTCAAATGTACTCCTGAAATCAACATGTAACAACTTTTGATAGCTTATGAGGCACTGATATGGGAAAATAGAAGAGAAAAGGTTTAAGAAGATGTGTGGAAGAGAGGTAGTTTTGGGGCTCAACATAGCCCCACTGTGAAGATGTTGCATGTCCTCATGCAACCAAAACTGTAACTATCCTTTCTTCAATTCATATGTTCTGAAACTTCTGCTAAGACATCTATCCTTTTCTTCTTCTTCCTTGATGTCACTGTCATCCTGGGCTTCATCATAAGGCATTTGTACTTGAAATTGATGAGGGCTCTACTCAACCTCCTATTTTTCTTCTTCAATTTTTTATTTTTCTTGTGCCATAATCCTAAATTCAGCATGGTATTGTCATGGATAATTTTGTCTAATTTGTTTTGCTCTTTTAATGTTTCATTTCCCTTTTGGATATGTATGTTCAAGACTTCCATCTCATAAATTTCTTGTTTTAATGACTGGATCAAAGTTTCCTGAGCTGTACCTTGTTGGTTAGATGAAGTCCCCTATTATGCTGTAGTCTTTTCCAATCATTCAATGAAGCCATACATTTGTTGCTGAGTTTGATCAATTTCTGGTGTTGTTTTCCTTGGACTAGTTTCAAAATATAATTGGGGAGAAGGAGAATACTGTGGACTTTGATCGGGAGGAGTGTTTTCTGGTGACTGATCTGGAGTTTCACCTCCCAGGTCTATGAAGTGAGCTCCTTTGATTTGTGTTTTCTTCAATTTACCCTTTAATCTAGAGCTTCTTCTTAGACCTTGTGAGCTTGTGTCTCCCTTTTCTATTCTTTGTTCCTCCTTTCCTTTTTCTTTTGCCTTAGTTCATTGTTTTTTAAGATGAATTAATCTCTCAGAAAGCACTTGCTCTTGTCCTGAAGAAGGCTTAGGAGTCTGGTAAATATCTTCAATATTCCTCTTTCCTTTCTGTTTACTTGTTTTCTAATCTCAGTCACTGTTTCGGAAGGCAATTCTTCTTTACTGGTTTCGTCGGTCACATTTGTAGGAGTATCATGGATTGTTAAATATGTTCTTTTTCTCCTACTTTTCTTTGTTGAACTTCCCTCAGGCACTTTAGGAGGGTCTTGGAAGAAATTCCTAATTAGGAATTTTTCCCATGTATCTATCCTCTCTTTCAAATGATTCTCAACCAGGATCTTAATAAGGCCATGATGGTAGAGATGAGGCTCCACATCACCTATATTCTTTTCCACAGTAGTCGACATTTTTCTCAAACTATTCAATAATAAATAAGGAAAGTTGATGGTTTCATTTTCCAAGAAATTCATTAATATTCTGATATGATACATGTACATGCAGCCATACCTGCCCTTGCAGGTAATGAATTTTTGAATGATCAACAGCAGACTAGTCAATTTATCCTTTAGGGTTGAAACAGGAATTCCTCGTTTAAAAATTGATACGTCCATACCTAGGTTAGGAAGAATGACCCTCCAGACCTTTTCATCGAAGTCCTTATTCTTAAACCATCGCTCTCCTTCTTGTGGAAGCTTTGTTGCTACTGCAATGGATGACTCTGTCACTGCAAATTTGATATCCCAAATTTCAACTTCTACACCATTGAAAGATATTGCAAACATTTTTGTAACTTCCTTATTATGACCCTTGAACTTCTTAATAAATTGCAACCATCTTGCCTTCCTCAACGTTCTCTTTAGCTGCGAGTATCCCTCCATGAATTTAGATCCAGGCTTTGTTCTCACTATAAGACCCATTCCTCCTTCTTACTACGAAGATACCTCTGTAGATGATAGTTTTACGAGAGTAGAACAGTTATGTGAGCAGAAAATGGAAGAGGGTTGCTGAGAAAATTAGTGATTACAAAATGGAGAGAATGCGAAGCATAAAATGAGAGTGGGTTCACGGAGCAAAAGTCTGTGTAAGCAAATCATGAATCGAAATCATAAAACTCGATGTGAAAGTGTGGAGGCAGAGTATCACTCATGAAACTTACGAAACTGAAAAGAGTTTGAGTTCATAAAAGGCTGCGGAGTGGACGTCTGTGGGTTCATAAAAAGGCTACGGAGTGGAATGTCAGCGGAAGAGAGACGTATTCAATCAGTTCACGTATGCATTATTATTTGTTTTAACAAGTGTAATGAGGATGTACGACTAAGTACGAGTTAAACTCGAGAGTGGATTATGAGACCGTTAGGATTGATTAGAAGGATATGGTGGAGTTAAGGTAGCCATCAAGTCAAATCATTACACATTATGGATCTTGTGATTTACAAACTATACAAATTATGTATTTGAAATGCTATTTGAAAATGGTTTTGTCCATACCTTGGAATCATACCTCTTTCGTTTTGCTAACTTTTAATTGGTTGCTTTTGTAGGTGCTTTTAGGTGTTGATATCTCCTAAAGATCTTCCTATTCCATACCTGCATCTCGCTTTTATTATTATTTTGCTAATCACTTGACTGTCACTGCAGAGTAACAGAGGATTAGCTACGGAATCAGCAATCAATTGCGGAATCAGAATTCAGCTGTGGAAACTGACATAGTGAATAACATATGACTTGGCGAATGAATGGCAATGAATGAAAATGAAAAATGATTGTATGAATGATATATGGAAATGTGAATATGAAGATAAACTGAAAGAAATTTTATTAATGGAATATGGTGGTGAGATGGAGCGAAATGAAATGAAACAACTATGAGTGAAATGAGAGATTTTTTTTGGAAAATATAGGGCGTAAAAAGCTTCTGATTTTTGCCCTGTATTTTCTGTATAACACTGTCAATCAGTGATTGGTTTTCAGGCTTATACATTTATTTTTTTTAGATGATGATGAAAAGAACAAAGACTAGGCTGGTGGAGAAGAATGATTCTTCTTCACCAACCTCATTACAGAATCATCTTGAAAGATTTTGATAAACTCCTCCTTTGAGAGTGGCTTATGATAGATCTTCAATCCGTGACCATTCACAATGAGAGGTGTTTGATACTCATCAATTGTTTTGATTCTTACTGCTCCATTGCTAAAAAAAAATTCAATCTCATATGGCCCAAGCCAATGAGACTGAAATTTACCTTGAAAATCTTTGAACTTTGAATCAAATAGTAATGCCCAATCTCCTTCTTGAAACTTTTTGTCCTTGATGTATTTGTCATGCCACTTAGCTCTCTGGTGCTGAAATAGATCAGTTCTTTGAATTGCTTCTTGTCTGATCTCATCTAGTTCATTCAACTGCTCCAATCTATGCTTTTGAGCTTCTGATAGATCCATTCCCAATTGAACTACCATCTTGAAGGTTTTGACTTGGAACTCAATGGGGAGCAGAACTTCCTTCCCATAAACAAGTTCATAGGGAGTGTGTCATGTTGTGTTCCTCCATGTAGTTTTGTAGGCTCGTAAGGCTTCAGGAAGACTTTCTGCCCAATCTCTTCTATGTAGATGCACAGTCTTGGTAATTATGCCTTCTATTATTTTGTTTATGGACTCCACTTGACCATTTGCTTGTGAATGATAAGGAGTGGATTTTCTATGCTTGACCTTGTACTCTTTCATCAGCTTCTCCATCAGTCTAGATGTCAATTGACTTCCCTGGTCTGTCACAATTTCTCTTGGAACACCAAAGCGAGTAAAAATATCTTCATAAAGAAAATTAACTACTGAATTTTCAATAGCAGAAAATAATGCTTTGGCTTCTACCCATTTAGTGACATAATCAGTGCATACCAATATATACTTTTTCTGCTTGGATGGGGGGTTAATAGGTCCAATAAAATCTAAAGCCCATTTTTCAAAGGGTTCAATGAGTACCTGAGGTTGTAATGGCATCTCATTTGAGGGGGTAGGTTTCCCTGCCCTTTGGCAGCTGTCACACCTTTTGACATATTGTTTTGCATCTTTGAAGAGGGGCGACCAATAATATCCTAAAGAAAGGATTTTATAAGCTGTCCTCTTTTCAGCAAAGTGTCCATCGCACGGTTCATCATGACATGCTTTGAGAATATCAGGCATTTCATCTTCCCTGACACATCTTCTGATCACAAAGTCTGACCTTGTTTTAAATAATTAGTTAGAAATCCATGAATATATTGAACTCTCCTGAATAATCTTTCTTCTTTCACTAGGAAATAAATGTGGAGGTAGTTTCCCTATAACCAAATAGTTAGCCATATCTACAAACCGAGTTTTAGTATTTACTGCAAATAAGTATTCATCAGGAAACTTATCCTCTACAGGAGAGTCTTCTTTGATATTATGAATTCTAGACAAGAAATCAACAACTGTGTTTTGTTTCCCAGGTCTATCTAACACAATAATATTGAATTCCTATAAAAGTAAGAGCTATCTTGTAACTCTGCCATTAGTAATAGGTTTGTTCATCAGATATCTAATTGCAGAATGATCAGTATGAATAAAAGTTTCATAGCCTGTTATTAATTGCATGAACAACAACTAAGAACTCTTTTTCAGTAACAATATAATTTAACTGAGTGAGAGTCAAATTTTTACTGGTGTAATAAATGGCATAAGGAACCAAGTATTTTTGTCTCAATACAGCTCCTAGAGCTGTATCTGAAGCATCTGTAGAAATATGGAAAGGAAGTTTCCCATTTGGTCCTCTTAAGATAGGTGCTTCAGATATTCTTGTTTTCAAATCTTCAAATGTTGATTGGCAATCGAGACTCCACTTGAATTCACAGTCTTTTGTAAGTAGTTTGAAGAGTGGAGATGCTATTTTGGTAAAGTGTTCTATAAATCTTCTATAATATCTAGTAAATCCTAGAAAACTTCTAACATCTTTTTGACAATTTGGAATAGGTAACTTGGAGATGACTTCAACTTTAGATTTGTCTACTTTAATCCCATCCCCTGAAATATGATGTCCCAAAACAATACCTTCAGTAAGCATCATAAGGAATTTTTCCAAATTTTCCAAAGCTTATTCAAATGTATTACCATAGTCTGTAAATCATCCATATATACCTCTACACGATCATGGATTAGATCATAAAAAAATCCTAGTACTTCTCTTTGGAATGTTGCAGGTGCATTACACAATCCAAAAGGAAGCACTCGGTAGGCAAAAGTTCCCCATGGACAAGTAAATGTGGTTTTATCCTAATCTTCAGGTGCTACCTGAATTTAATTATAACCACTAAAACCATCCAAAAATGAAAAGTACTTTTTGCTTGCTAATGTATCTAATACTTGATCGATAAAGGGCAAAGAAAAGTGATCCTTCAAGGTTGCTTTATTCAATTCCCTATAATCAATGCACACCCTCCATTTACCATTATTTTTGGGTACTGTCACCAAGGGAGAAACCCATTGGGTATCTGAGATTGGGTAAATGAAGTTCACATTGAGTAATTTTTGGAGCTCTTGTTTCACAATCTCCCTAAGATTTGGATTCATCCTTCTCTGAGGTTGTCTGATTGGTCTACTGTTTTCCTCAATATAGATATGATGGATGCAAGTCTTAGGGTCAATACCTTTCATATCAGTATACTCCATGTAAATGCAGTAGAATGGTTTTGCAAGATTTTGGTTAGCTCTTCCTATTGTAACTTTTCCAGATTTTTATTAATATTCATGTTTTACTTGGAAAAATTTCAACCACAGAACTGCCAAACTCTTCCATAGAGTAGAGAGGCATTTGCCTTGAGGAAAGGTATTCAATATCATAATCTAACTGAAATTATGTGTGATCATATTCTGAAGATGTTTCAAAATTTTCTTTTGTGTTCAAGATTTGACTATCTTCACTAACTTCAGAGAGAGTAAAGACAGGTTTTATAGCATCTTCTTCATCGACCCATTCAGTGTCTCCTACTTCTGTAATTGCTTTTGCTGGAGGATACAACGTAAATTTCTTTGTTGAACTACCATCAGAAATGTACATGTCACCAGATCTACAACTAATAAAAGCATCAACTGTGGCTAGCCAAGGTCTTCCTAAGATGAGTGGGTGTCCTCCTAGATTATTCTTGGGAGTCAAAATCATGAATTCTACTGGATATTCCCAAGAACCTAAGTAGACCGAAATATCTTCCAGTACACCATCTAGTTTGATTACTGATCTATCTGCAAGTTGCAGTAAGGTAGGTGTGAAAAGAAGATTATGAAGTTTAAGTTGTTCCATAGTCTCTCTACTCATAATGTTTATCGCAGGCCCTAAGTCAATCAATGTATTTGGAATTTCTATTCCATTTATGTGTGTCTTGACAATTGGACTACCTGGATCCACATATTTCTGCATGGTAATATTTCCCATCATGATATTCGCTATCTTTCCTACCAGGTGGATTCTTTTTTTATCTCTTGGTTTCCTACCTTCTCTTTTGATACTCAACTCCTTTATTGTTTTAACTAGAATAGGAATCTCTCTAATGGCTTGTAGCAAGGGAATCTTGATACATACATTCTTTAATTCATCTAGAAAATCATAGTCAGGTAACAAGATTTGTTTTTCCACCCCCTTATCAATTTGTAATCTCTTAGGAAAAGGAGGTGTGGATGTAGATGCAGGTTGCTCAACTATAGGAGTTGTGGGGGTTGACTCTTTTTGTTTTTCTTTTTGAATGGTTGGGTATTGAAGGGACGCTTCTTCAAAAGTTTTATTGACTTTCAGAGAATCCTCCTCAGAAGCATCTTTCTCTTGAACATCTATAGAAGGTTTTTCCTTTTCTAAAATCCTACTAGATATAACTTGAACATCATTAAGATCTAAAGGAACAATCATGTAGGTAGGAAATTGTTGTCTTTCTACCATGTAAGCATTCCAAGGGTTTTTATTGTTGGTATTTGGTAATGGTTGGGTTGGTATTTGATTTGGTTTCTGTTGAAATGGAAGCAAGAGTTGAGGATTTTGATTTTTTTGAGGAGGTTGTTGTTGTGGAAATGGCAATGAAAGTTGTGGGCTTTGATTTGGAAGTTGTGGATTTTGTTGTTGGTTTTGTGGGAGAGGATAGCTCTAATAAGATGGAGGATATTGATAATATTGAGCAAATCTCCCATAAGGATTTTGTACCCCTTGTGCCCATGATTGAGATTGATCATGATTTTGAGGTTGAGGCCAAGGTTGTTGCCAAGAATTCCAATTTGGTGGGGGCTGAAAATTCATTGGATTGTTAAATCCTTGATTTTGTTTCCCTTGCCAAGGTCTTCTTGAAATGAAACAAAGAGATTCTACAAAATTTGGGTCCTCCTGAAAGACAGCTTTGAGTCCTGGGATTGAAGGACAATCCTTGGTCTCATGACTTTTGGAGCAAATCATACATGTTTCTACAACTTTGAATCTAAGGGAAATTCTCTTAGAGCATGTTTCTTTCTACATTTTGGGAAAAATATGGCTAAGGCATCAGCTTTTATTTTTTGCTTGTTTTGAATTTTGAGGGTGTCTAGCTATTCACCAAGGCTCCCTAGAATGTCAGTTTTGAACTCATCAAGCATATTGCCAATCTCTGCCCTACTTACTGTCCCAGTTGCATATTTGTTTTCTCTAATAAGAGAAGGATCTCTAGGCCCATTTCCAGTTTTAGATTTTCCCCTTGAGAGATGGTCACATAGTTTTGCTATGTCACTTAATGGAAGTTGAGAGATATCTCCCTTCCCCATCATGTTTAAAATGTCTATCCATTCATCTCTAATGGATTTCAATAAAAGGGCTTTCAAGGTTTCCTCATCTAAATTGGTCATTTTTTCTCTCTTTAAGTTGTATTGAAATCTTTCAAGCAAATCCTCCTAGTTCTCATCTTCTTTTTGCATCATTTTGAATACCTCATCCTTATAATTAGTAGGCATACAATAATCCAGATATCTATTCAAAAATGACTGCCTCATATCATTCCAAGTCCTAATAGATTGAATGACTAATGTCATAAACCATTTCAGAGTAACCCCTTTCAATGTTGAAGGGAACAGTTTGAGTTTTTGAGAGTCTTCTAGATAGTCATAGGTTCGGCATAAGACTTCAAACTCAAATAAAAATGTTTCAGGATCCTCACTTCGTAATCCATAAAAGTTTGGGAGGACAGATGGTGAAATGTTTTTCATTGTTGTATGGGTTTCCTCATCTACTATAGGGAATCCAAATGAGTTATCTCCTTCCCTATTGCCCCCATTAATATCTCTACCTCCTCCATTGTTACCTCTAACACCTCCATTATTTTCTCTCCCTCTACTTCTACCCCCTCCTCCAAATAGTGAAAATTCTCCATCTTGTACTTCTTCCACCATGATAGTTTCCTCAGAATCTTCTGGATCTTCTATTAATGGCTAATGAGAGAGAGTCTCTACCTCTTCTTCTTCTCTAGGTAATTCTACTTCTTTCACTACAGTAGGCTCCCTTATGGAAGTGAAGAAGGGTTCTTTTCCTAGTCAAATTTAGTAGATAATGTGGGAGAATCCTCTAATTCAGTTGTTGCCCCTTGAATTCCAGGAATCCTATGGCTGGGAGTATGAGTCTGGGATGGAGGTGTATCTTGTCTATCCTTGAAGTAGTTGGGGTTGTAAAAATCGAACTTTTGCCCCTAGCTATAAACCTTCCCCTAGAATCTCTTTCTCTATGCATGCCATTTTTTTTTAATTTTTTTTTTTAATGTTTTTTTTTTAATTGGGCTAATAGTCCTTTTTCTGGTATTCCAGATCACACTAGGTGCAAGAAGAGAGCATACTCAAGAAATTATTGAACTAATAATTCTTTTTTATGATCCTCTAGATCACACTACGTGCAAGAGGGGAGCATACTTCAAGAAATTATTAATTTTTCCCTCTTTTTTTTTTTTGAATGTAAGAGATAGGCTACCTAGTTACACTTCCCCGACAATGGTGCCAAAATATTTAGTCAATTTAGTGTGTCTTAAATTGCTACATAAGTTATCAATCTGAGAGTCGTAAACTAATGAAGTGTAGTGAACTGTATGTGCTAGACAACCCTTTTCTTACTTCATTGTTTTCAGTTTTATCTTGTTTTGGGGTTTTGTTCTTGTTGGTCTCCTAAAGTATTTAAGGCAAATGGAAATCCTAATCTAAATTTTTAAGAATACTTTTAAAGATCAAGTATGGATGTAGAGTTGAAGACAAGGTTTATGCTTCTTATGGTAATTTCCAAACTTAGAACTTCAAAGATCTCAAAACATGTTGTCTACAAAATCAGAACTTGAACAAGAGTAGAAACATGCAGCTACATAGATCAAGCTAAAATTGAAGTACTGAAAATGAGGTTACCATCTCTGTTGTCCATCCTAATTACAAAATTGAAATCTAATAAATTGCTGCACTCAAAACTAAAGAGTAAAGAAACTAGAAACTAGTCAATGATTTCACCCATAATCACAATATTTAGTCAATTAACTTCTAAAACAGGGTTAAGCTAAAGACTCCGAAAATATCATCATATGGCATGAAAGAATGACATTTAAATTATCTAATTTGCACTCTAATGAAAGCAAAGTAAATTAGTCCATCTATAATCACAATATTTCGTCAATTAACTTCTAAAACGGGGTTAAGCTAAAAGACTCCGAAAATATCATCATATAGCATGAAACAGCTGACATCTAAACTATCTACTTGCAGACTAATGAAAGCAAAATCAATTACTTCACCTACAATCACAATAGCTCGCCAATTAACTTCTAAAACAGGGTTAAGCTAAAGGCTCCAGAGATATCATCATATAGCATGAAGAACTGATATCTAAACTATCTTAAGCAGTAAACAAATCTCATTAAATAAAAGCATAACAACTGGAATTGAAAACTAAAGTTCAGCAGAGGAAGCAAGTCCAAGATCACCACTTGATGCAAAAACTACATTAAAAAGCTCGAGCATAACCGATTCTGAAATGCACTAATCAGTGTTAGTAGAAAATATAACAAGCTGCAAAAGCATGTACAGGATTAGAATGACTAAAACCATAAGCAAAACATGAGAAATGTATAGCTCAAATGAGAGAAAATATACATAAAAAATATACAAAACAAAAGAAGAACCTCAGCCATGCAGGGGCCCTCTGCATAGCTTTGGACTAACACGTTGTCACTTCAAACCATGCTTTAAACAACCATCTGAAAAGAATAGAGTTTTTGTATTATGAAACAGAGGAATATGTCTCTCGGTTACACAACAGCAAAATAACGCTACATCAACAGTATCAAGACTAACTATCTGCGTTGCAAATGCTTATATTTATAGAGGAAACAGATAACTGTTTTCCAGAGGAATTTCTTCAGCGATGGACACATGAACAGGTCAGAATCCGAGGATTCAACCTCTCTATTGCCATGAGCAGTAAATCTACACAAGGTGGATGTTGGAATGCATTATGGAGATGGCCTGCAGGTGGAAAAAACATATCCATGAGTTCAGGAACGACTCAAGCTCCTTTTACGTGCAGGAACAGAGTCCTAGTTGATGCAGGACTCTCTGTTGACCACCCTCTAACCGGTACCTTTCTTCACGAATTTGGCTAAGAAAATAGGACCTCATCCAGGTGTGGATCATTACTGAGCTACCCATGTGTCTCGTTTCTCCTACCAACACCTATAACCTACAGAACAATGAAAACGGCTGCGGAATTGCGAGTTCGCTGCGGAAAGTGGCTACATTCCGTAGTTGATAAACAAAACCTAGATCAAATAGCACACACAATGATATAATTTGAAAATCACTCAAATGTACTCTTGAAATCGACATGTAACAACTTTTGATAGCTTATGAGGCACTGATATGGGAAAATAGAAGAGAAAAGGTTTAAGAAGATGTGTGGAAGAGAGGTAGTTTTGGGGCTCAACAACAAGCCGAGCAAGGCAAGGCCCGGGCCAAGGCAGCCCAAATCCACCGACGGGAGACTGAAAACATAAAGCGGTTGAATGCATGGAGAAGTTGAGTGCAGAGAAGAGTGAATGATCATGCATGCAAACAGTGAGTGCATGATTCATAAAATGGCAAAACAAGTAAGTGTGTGAAGCGAGTCGCCGAAACAACGACCATTAGTGCAGAAATAGTGTCATGCATACGACAACAGTGAGATGCAATGAAAAGCTTGGAACAATACTTCTACAAGCTAAAATGAATTAAAATGAAAACAAGTGTTCACAAAAACCAAGCAAACAACACTCACATAAACCGAAATACAAAAAGCGACTGAAAAGCAACAAAAGACATGAAAAGCAGACTTAACTAGATAAAGTTGAGCTAAGTGTGTCGAATTCTCCTAGATGCGACGTGGGATGTCGGAGCTCGAAGATCGATGTGAGGAATGAGCTCTGAAGCGTCGAATAAATAGTTTTGATAAGATCGAGGCTTATGACGCGCATGCCACAAATCTAGGAAAAAGCAACACTTGGCGGGAGGTTTCTAAAGCGGATTTTGCATGTAACCTCCAGCTACTAAAAATAGATCCCTAAAATCTAGGGATGTTTTTTTGCTTTTTTGTTTATTTCAGGAAAAGCAACCCATGCATGCAAATCAAGATTGGTCAGTCTTGGAGGGAACCAATCAACTTGGGACTACATGCAAGGAACTGCAAGCCTTGGAGTGACTTTTCTGTAATTTCTGGGTTGAGATGGTCTAGCTATCCCTCGGGCTCTACGCAATTTATGGACTGAAGCCCTAGTTGTCAGCCAGAACTACGCAATTTTTTAGAGCAAGCCCAGTGATGGGCTGCTCTGTGCAATTTCCAGAGGGAAGGCTGCTTGACTGTTCTGCACATTTATGGAGAGTAGCAGGAAGCCTAGATGATTTGCACAATTCTAGAGAGGAAGGTTGGTTCCCCTCCAAACTTGCGTAATTTTCCAAGTGAGCATAACAACCAGAAAAAGACCAAGTTTCGGAATGTCAGCCTGCGGGTGGGAGGCAAACAAGTTGGCAAGCACAGGTTGATAAGCCAATCAAACTCATTGGACAATGCAAGACATGCTGCTAAGGATGGTTAGTAGGGAGGCTCCAAAACGAAGCTAAGGAAATTATTTGGAAAGTGTTGTAGCTGCTACAATAGGTGGAAAATCACCTATAGGGTGTCTTGTATGGTTTTCACAAGGTCCAAAATAGTACAGAAGAAGCCTAGAGGGGACAAAAAAGGAAACAAGCCTTTGGGAGAGGACTGCACCGTGTTTGGGTAGTGGTTTGGGGTTATTGTTGTGTACCCTAACCAGTCCTATGAATGCATAGATCTAAAGGCAAGGAGGAAACTACCGTATTTGCATATGTCTCCTTGATTGATGGTTGGATGCTAGGTGGATGAGTGTCCTAGGAGAGGACTAATTGAAGAATTTTGTTAGCATCCATGTGGAGGGGTTTCTTAGGTGTTGGATGCCCTAACTAGGAGTAGATGCTACAACAGACTTGTTCACTCATGGATTGTTGGAGGGAAGTGTGAGAGTGGATTAGTGTGAACGTCATTAGGTGTTTATGACCTGTTGGAGGACAACATGATAGTGTCCAAGTTGGAGCCCAGTGTGCAACACTATGATGAACAAAAGTGGTTTCTAGAGTGGTAGTTGTTGAGCATAAGGGTTGACGAACCAAAGGAGTAGTTGTGCAGTCCTAGCCTTGTGTGTGTAGAAGGACTTCTACAGTAGATGATGGGCAGTCCTCCTAACATATGTTCATTGTGGAAGATGGACATCTTGCAGTGATAGGTGGAAACCCTCGTGCCCTATGTTGGTCTTCATTAGAGCAGTGCAGGAAGACCATTGTGGGTTGAAGTCCTTGAGTAGTTGAGGAGTAGTAGTGAGAAGATTGAGAGTTGTTCACAAGTGGAGTTATGAACAACTCAACAGGAGTATCGATGTGTTGTGCCCTTGATGGAATACCTCACAACTAGTGGGCAGATTGACAACTGAGGTTCAGTGGTCAGATGGACTTGTATTTTTGATAGAGGTAGAAGTTGCAGATCAGAAGCCACAGGACCAGGTAGGTACACAATATGACCAAGGTAGTTGCGAGGAGCTCTACATCATCTAGACCATTAGAGTATCTTGTTGAGGTAGATTGGTTGTCAATGTACTGACGCGAAGCCCCAGTTTGTATCTTGAATTAGTGGATGCATGAGGGACATTATCCCTCGTACGGGAGCCCTAAAATGTTGTATTATATGTTGATTGAAGTAACAAAATTGGGTTGAAAATTGTAAACATTATCTATATTTTGTGCACTAGACACTGTTATTTATATTTCGTTGTGCAAAGTAGTATTGTTGTGATTCTTGGTTTGGTAGTGTCATAAATTTTAAGATTCTATCCTAGACCCAAGATCATGGAAATTCAACATGGTATCAGAGAGTATCTGAACTACTTTGAAGGACGATGAATCAGAGTGTGCACAGCGAAGCAACTCAAAAGGAGTTGTGGGTGACTAGATCATGGAGCAGAAGGTTCAGCTAAAGACATGGAGATGTGGTCTTGACTAGCTTGGCAGCGAGATTGGATGGCAGTTCTTGTGGATTGGTGGTGAGCTTGGTTAACAATTTTTTTTGTTAAGGCAAATTATTGATCATGGAATTCTTTTGTTTTGTCATGGATGGTTGGGACAACTCGAGGGTTTCTTTAGCTTGGACAATATCAGGTTGATTGAGATATATTTATGTGATGGACTTCAAATTGGCAGGCTAGAGTCTTCATCAGATTGTGATGTTGCATATCTGAGATTGGATGGATTTGCATGAGTGGTATTTGATCCAAGAGAATGGGTGCTTGCAATACTGAGCCAGTGGAGATCATGTAGGCTCAGAGGGAGTCTAGCCTCAGAGGGAGAAACCATATGGAGGTTTGGGATCTTTAGGTTCATAAGTGATGAGGCAGAGGCACTACCGATATTGTCGGGTTCATTCTACAGGGTATGTTGAAGTGATGGATGCCAGACGGGTCAGTGTCGCTAGAGATGATGATGGTTACATCATAGTCTTAGAAGTACCTCCCTCGCTAAGAGGGAGTGTTGATTTCTGTAGCTTGGGAGGTACTCCATGCCTTGAGGATCGAGGGTTTGGAGGAAGGAGCTTCACAAAGTGGCCAAGTGGGCTTGAAACCCAAGCTTGGGTTTTTTCACCCATCATGTTTGGGCCAAAACCGTGACGATATTTCAACATGTGATGGATGAGGATGATAGTACTCATCGAGATGAATCTAACGCAATGAAAATCATCCAGTTTTGAGTTTTCATTGTTGAGTTATGAATTTTTGAAGTTATGTGTGGGCTAATTTGTCAAGGGAAACATGTCATCTAGGGCTAGTTTAGCCCTCTTGACATTCATTGGAGACCTCTTGTTGGATATAAATAAGATTTGAGTTTGGAGTTATTTGGATCATTCCATGTGCATCAAATCTCAAGTTTGGGCTCTTATTTGAATAGTGGATCTGAGGAAAGGAGGCTAGGGCAAGGAGGATGAGGTTGGGGAGATATATTCTAAGTTTTGAGGTGTGTATTTCTTGTAGAGACAAGTCGCATGCCTGAAGCATCATGTGTGGTATTTAGGAGGACCATTTGGGTAGTTTCTCTCTAGTTCTTGAAGCATACTTCTTTCTAGATCAAGCCGCTTTCACAGAGGTAAGTTTGGGTGCATTTTTGTGGTGTATTTTGTCATTGTTTGGTCACAGGAAAGTGATGGTACAGTAGCAGAATGGAGGCACGTTTTGGAGGGCCGAGAGGCTTAGTAAAGGCTCTCTACCCTAGACACAAATACTCCTAGGAACAATGCATTCAAACAAGGGTGTCTTCCTTTATTTGTGTGAATTTTGTATTTTTGTGGTGGACAGTCACATGTAGGGTGTCTTGTGTGGTTTTCACATGGTCCAAAATAGTACAGAAGAATCCTAGAGGGGAAAACAAAGGAAGAAGGCCTTTGGGAGAGGACTACACGGTGTTTGGGCAGTGGTTTGTGGTTGTTGTTATGTACCCTAACGAGTCTTATGAATGCACAAATCCCAAGGCAAGGAAGAAAGAACAGTATTTGCAGATACCTCCTTGATTGATGGTTGGATGCTAGGTGGATGAGTGTCCTAGGAAAGGACATATTAGAGAAGTCGTTAGGAGCCAAGTGGAGGGGTTTCCTAAGTGTTGGATGCCCTAACTAGGAGCAGATGATACAGAAGACTTGGTCACTCGTGGATTGTTGGAGGGCAGCATGGTCTGCTAGAGGACAACATGATAATGTCCAAGTTGGACCTCGGTGTGCAACACTTTGATGGAAAAAATTGGTTGTTAGAGTGGAAATTATTGAGCTCAAGGGTTTACGAACTAGAGGAGCAATTGAGCAGCCCTAGCCTTGTGTGTGGAGAAGGACTTCTACAGCAGATGAGGGTTTCCACCTATCACTCCAAGATGTCCATCTCCCATAATGATAATTTCATTGTTCATTGTTGGAGATGGACAACTTGCAGTGATAGGTGGCATCCCTTATCTGTTGTAGAAGTCCTTCTCCATACATAAGGCTACGGTTGCTCAACTTCTCCTATGGTTCGTCAACCCTTGAGCTCAACAACTACCACCCTAGCGACCACTTTTGTCCATCAAAGTGTTGCACACTAGGCTCCAACTTGGGCATTATCACGTTGTCCTCCAACAGAGGATAAATGCCCAATCATGTTCACACTTGGTCCACTCTCACGCTGCCCTCCAACAATCAACAAGTGACCAAGTCTATTGTAGCATCTGCTCCTAGTTAGGGCATCCAACACTTAGGAAACTCCTCCAAATGACTGCTAACAAACTTCTCCAATCAGTCTTCTCCTAGGACACTCATCCACCTAGCATCCAACCATCAATTAAGGAGACATTTGCCAATATTATTGCTTCCTCCTTCCCTTGGGATCTGTGCATTCATAGGACTGGTTAGGGTGCATAAAAACAACCTCAAACCACTGATTAAACATGGTGTAGTCCTCTCCCAAAGGCCTGCTTCCTTTGTTGTCTCCTCTAGGCTTCTTGTGTATTGTTTTGGACCTTGTGAAACCACACAAGACACCCTATAGATGACTGTCCACCATGAAAATACAAACTACCCACAAACAAAGGAAGACACCCCTGTTTGACTACGATGTTCCAAAGAGTATTTGTGGATGGGGTAGAGAGCCTTTACTAAGCCTCTCGACCCTCCAAAATGTGCCTCCAATCTTTTGTTGTAGCAGCACTTTCCTTCAACTCAAATAGTGAAAAATTACACCAAAAATAAGCACATAAATGCACCCAAACTTACCTCTATGAAAACGGCTTGATCTGGCAAGAAGTATGCTCCAAGAAGTAGAGAGAAACTGCTCAAATGGTCCTCCTAAACACCACACATGATGCCTCAGGCCTGTGTCTTCTCTCTGCAAGAAATACGCACCTGAAAATAGAGAATATCTCTCCACAACCTTGTGCTCCTTACCCTAGCCTCCTTGCCTCAGATATGTTGTTCAAATCAGAGCCCAAACTTGAGATTTGATGCACATGGAATGATCCAAATAACTGCAAACTTAACTCTTATTTATATCCAACAAGAGGTCTCCAAAAAATTTGTCAAGAGGGCTAAACTAGCCCTAGCCAACATGCTTCCCTTGACAAATTAGCCCACACATAACTTCAAAAATTCATAACTCAACAATGACAACTCAGAATTGATGATTTTCATTGTGTCGGATTCGTCTTGACGAGTACTATCATCCTCATCCATCACATGTCGAAATATCGTCACGGTTTTGGCGCAAACACCTATGGGTGCAAAACCCTAGGCTTTGGTTTCAAGCCCACAAGGCCACTTGTGGAGCTCCTTCCTCCAAACCCTAGATCCTCAAGGCTTTCAGTACCTCCCACGCTACAAAAATCAACAAAACTTAGCTATGAAAATAGGCCATGATTTTTTATTGCATTCTTTCAATACCTTAGTGATGCCATAACCCGCTATTTGATATGCAACCTCTCTGCTTACCAACTTATCTAGAATATAGGGGAAAGACATGAGGATGATACAAGCTACCATAAACCATGATATAAGTAAATGACTCTTCCACGGACCAATTTCTAACTCGACAAAGATCATCCATGACGTCTTGAGGCGTTCTGGTTGGGAAAGATTCAGAGATTGCTTCATGAATTGGAATCATCACTCTGTGACAAATCTGATAGAAATGCTCATAGTATTTGGATTCCCATAGGATATCGTGATAGATATGAATGGGCTTCAGGTCTTGAATAGTCCACTTCCACCCCATGGTCGGGAAATCCATTGTAAAACACAAGGCATCCATGATATATGTTGACATATAGAAAGGAGGAAGTTCATTCTCTGAGAGACTCCTACCTCGCCTAAATTCTAAGATATAAGAGGCTAGATTATCAAAGAGCATGGTGGCCTAGTCAAATATAAAACCCTCAACTGCACCATCAATTAAAGGCACCCAATCATTTGATAATTTTGACACATTGTGTTTTGAATGCAACTAACACATCATAGTTGCAACTTGGGAAAATGGAGAACCAAGGGAATCAATTGAGTACTTACCGAACTCCTTAGCTTTATGCTTGTTAGGGTCTTTTCACCACTATCTGATTTTCTCTGACAGGCATCTGTGTTCCTTTACAAATCCTTCAGCATACTGCTTATTATACACCCATTGTGGCCTTGGCAGATGATACATATTTTGCAAGTCTTTGTTGGCAAAAGAACCTATCGTTGTTCCCTTCAATGTTTGTATATGCCTTTCAGAAATATCAAAGATTTTGGCAACCCAATAGACCATATATGTATATGGAATTAATCTTGGCCTTGTAGTAATTCTATGAAGAAAAGAATTGGATGCATATTTTGCAGTATTCTCATAAACAAGGGTATTGTCCTTTGTACTGCTTTTTGTCTCTGTGACTTCAAGTCCTTCTCCATCAAAATATTGATAGATTGATTCCCAGGACGAAATTCCAACATCCTTGGTACATAGAGTGTCCGAGAATAAGCCCACTTGTGGATTCTTTTCATCTATGTCTTCCACAAATGGGCTAGTAGATAGTTGCGGCGAAGCCTTTTTCTTACCCTTGTCTGCTTTCTTCATTTCTTCACTGTGCTAAAGATTAGAGCTCACCTGTAGAAAATAGTCACAGATGTTTTAGCAAAGTATTGTTCATGGAAACAATCAATAGCGAAATAAGGAAAATCAGCGTAAAAATCCCTTTTTGAAATGAGTTGAGAAAACCAAAGCGAAATAAATGTAAAGCACTTATTTACTCAAGACAAATCAATATCATATTTAAATCATCTAGGTGAAAAGACAACGGACCACATGAAAGTTGCCACATCGGATTTCGAAGAAGGGATATCGGAAGGAATTATAAATGATCTTACGATACTATACTTTCCGAAATTAAAAGATCCAAAATGAGAAACTTTGAAATGCAAACGCTCTGATAAAGAAGAGTCCCAAAATAAGTAACCCCCGATGAATAAAACATACAGGATACAAGAAGTTTTCGTACAATTCATTTTTCAGAGGTATTATAAAATAGCGCTTACGAATTGCATGGTCCTGATATGGAATAGGCGAATATAGAATACTTTAAACATAAAGAGAAGGGCTTCGGGAGTTCAAATTTCGGAGATGGTACATCATAACATCCTTTTTTAAAGGTTCCGATAGAAAGGTCTCGATAACATTTGCTTTAGTTAATAACAATGGGAATATTATTTCAGAGGTTTATTCGTTTCGCAATATCGGGATGTGAGATTTCGGGGAGTGAAATTTCGTAACATTTTGAAAAACAGCTCTGATAATGGAACATCGATGACATTTGTTCTGATAAGGAAATAACTTAAGATTTATAAAAATGGTTTGAGGCGCGCTTACAAACTTATTTCCCTATTGTCCTTTTATTAAACAAAGATAAAATGCTTTAATAGAAACACGAGCAAAATGAAAAGGGTCCCCATTGTTTATTAAAAACTAAGTGAAATTGCATCTTCTTAAAAAGTTACAATTCTTGTTCTCACATAAAAGGTATTCTTGCTATACAAGTTACTCTAACTAGTTAAACTTGGTTTAAGGTTTGTTACCACTCAAAATGGTGTTAAAGTTATACTTGCATAAAACGAAGGTGATTGTCACTAGGTTTCATTTTCTTAACTTGCAAGCAAAGAGAATTACAAAACATATTTTAATGAATTTGAAATTAGTAAATACATATCTTATTCTCAACCATAATTTTCAATTTAGTATTTGTTAACCTAGATATTTGGGAAAGATTTTGCTTTTAAAAGGTAAAAAAAATTGCCTCCTCCAAAAATCACAAAAAATTAGTATTAGTGTGTCCTTTGTACCCTCGAAAAAAATTACTATTAGTGTGTCCTTTGTACCTTCTCCAAAAATCACAAAAAAAATTTCTATTAGTGTGTACTTTGTACCTTCTCCAAAAATCACTTTGGGCGAGTCCTTTGCACCTTGTGATGCAACCAGGGTTCAAAATTGAACACGTCAGAGCCCTTCAAAGGCCCTCTGGCACGTCAAAGAAGTAAGGAGAGATTTTCACACGTCAAAAAAAATTTAAAATATGATTTTTGTCATTTAAAAAAAAAATTGGAATAATATTTTAAATTTTTTTAAGAAGGGCTGTTAAATTTTCTACCCTATTTTTAAATTTCATTTTTTTTAGAAATAAATTTTAAGAATGTTGAATTTGCGGATTTCCTTCATGTTAAAACTTAAATTTTGAGAAACTTCCATTTCAAAAATAACAGTTTCTTTCTGAGTTGTTTTTTCTAATTGTGCATATGATGCAAGTTTTTATTATTTATTATGCCAAAATTACCTTTTCATACCATTACATTTGGCAATTTCTAAGTTGCTCCCATTTAAAAAACAACAGTTTCTTTTTGAGTTGTTTTTTCTAATTATGCATATGATCCAAGTTCTTATTAATTATTATTTTACAATTACCCTTTGATACCATTTCATTTGGTAGTTTCAATTGAGAGCCACTAGATATTGGGGGGTCATGTATTGGGTTTGTAATTTTACTGGGTTGTGCTTGAAAGCTGCCCAAAGCAAGGTTTGACAACGATTTAAGTTGGAGAGGAGCATAGATTTATGATTCAGAAAACACCTATCAAGCAAGGTTTAAGCACAATTTATGCTTGGAGAGGAGCGCATTCCACAGACTTCCTAACATACTGGATTTTATTTGTTTGCGGATTCCCAATTCCTGGTATGTTTTCATATTCCCAATTTCTGAATGAGTTACTTGTATCAGTGTTAGTAAATGTGCTAGTGACTTGGACAATAATGACTCCAACATAGGCACCCATTCCTCAATTATTATGGCATTAATGTTATATGAGGACCGAACATGGTTTTTCGGGGCAAACAACAAGATTCATAGTTTGTTCTACAATTTCTGAGTTGGATCTTGTCTGGACTCTGAATTACCATGTATCTTCTCAACTATAATCATCTTAAAATTGCAATACAATCCTCTACGAATTGCAGGCTTCCTGTTCGCCAAAATTAGAGTGGAATTTGTTGTTTTTTTTTTCCAAAACCAAAATCTCAGTTGATTCAACCTCGGGCATGTGATGCATTTATGATATTTCGAATATAGATGTGCATTTAATTTATGCTGCTATTGCAAATAATATATGAACTCTATTGCAATTCATTAATGTTACATTGAGTCCAGAGACAATGCAATTGAACCTCATATGCATACTAATACAGAAAATAGTGACTATCCATTATAAAGGACGCTGATGGAATGGCGGTAAACCCTGATCGAGATAACTCCAATTGAGCAAGCCCCAATTTCGAAAAACCCTAATTTAGGTAAAACCATTTGAGAAACCCTAATTCAGAAAAAACGCTATTCAGCAAACCCCTGAAAGCCCCAAATAGACAATTTTTTAAGCCTATGCAGACAGAAAAGAGGCAAGCTTATTTATCTTTTGTTGAGACGCCATATTTCTCTTGCATCTTGGTGAGGTCGTCCTCCTTCTTGTTGTCGACCTTTTTGGTCATCTTGGACTATTGGTAATATAGGACGATGAGATACCTGTTGGTAACATTGAAGCCTGAGAGGTGATCGAGGGTGTTCTTGGCGGTTTATCCTTGTTGACGCTGATTCGGATCTACCTGATGGCTCCATATTTGCCGAATATGTCATACATTTCCTCCAACGTTATGTTGAATTCTCCAAATTCTATTGTTCTACTTAATATTGAGGATTAATAAGATTTTCTAACATTTTTAAACTTGAAATTTTTTTCCATCCTTCAAATTTTCAATCTTCAATTTGAAGAAAATTTTCGGTCTTTAAAATTTCCATACTCATTTGAATTTAGACACATAATTCATACATTTAGTTAATTCAATTTAAATGCAAAAACACCTCATTGTCCTAGTTGCAATTAAGCTTAATTTATTCAATTTATAAGAATTAATAATAATTTCAAATGAGTAGCCATATTTGCTCTATACAATTGTTGTTGACTAGAATGTATGCTCTAAAACATAATATCCCAAAAGTC
>APFE030699899.1:0-15951 GCA_000404065.3 Pinus taeda | reverse complement strand
ACTTTTTCCCATGTGCTATGTTAAATGTCCCAACCATCTTTTCCATTTTATAATATTATTTTTCTTTTGTTTCTTGCTTATGGCCAGGAGATGCTTTTAACATTCTTTCAGCTGCATCAACCTCCTGGGAAACATTTCCAAGCGCAACCTAGACATGTGGATAAGGGGAGTGGGTGCGCGAGTGCCTTGTGGACCCAAAGAAGGAATATGATGAAATAGGGGTTGTAATCTGCGGAGGGGAGGGAAAAATGTGGATGGGGAAAACGCGACTATGCTACCAAAATCAAGGTTTCCCAAACAGTGCCCTTCCTAAAGCCATAGGCCAATAAAGGAGATCCCACAGGACTAGGATTGAGGATTAACCTGCCCCATTTGAGGTGAGGGAACAAAACTATGGTCAAAGCCCTTCCTTTTTTCCAAGTCACTCAATAATCCATTCCGAGGATGCCCAAGGAAAAACAAGCATAAGCACCTAATTGCACAATGAAGAACATAACTTTTGGGTTGGATATCCCACCTTCAAACATATGTTCTCTAAAGATGGGTGAGGGGACATATGACTGATGCAGGGAGCGAAGATCAAATGGCACAATGTATCAGCTACATTGGTGTTTGTTAGGGGCTATTGGCTATTTTCTCAAGATAGATCTAGGAGAAATTTTTCTCCTATGGGGTCACCCACTTTTGGTGTTTACATGCATTTTTGGCATTGAGATTACCACACTCGCATATTTTTCGTATCTAAACAAGCTCCTACATCATCAACTACCATCTAGTACAAGTATGGATATTCTAATTCTTCTCGCTTTCTGTTCTATTTTCATTTACATTTTTGATATTTCACATTTTAGTTATGAATTTGTATGGCAATGCCTTATATATACATGTGAGACCCTAGGGCTAATGGAAGGTACAAGATAGGCCTTAGGGATAATGGAAGAGTGTGTAATATCTCGTTTCATAGATATTTCCCCAAACCCTAGTAAACTCCAACCAAATACATACAAATGATATAATAATCGGGAAGCTGAAAATGATGGAAATAACAATGGTGCTACATCTAATAATATAAACATGAAATATAAGCAGATACTCAAGAAATGCAAAGAGAAATGCTAAGCTATTTTATTATACTGAGTAATAGAATGAGTAGATGAGGTGATCAGAAAGATGGCACCTCGAATTGCACAAGGAAAGTGAAGAAATACACTCAGAATAACAAAGGAATGGCCTCTCTCTGAACTGCGTCCAAGCTGCTGGAAAATTGCCGTGCTGCTACTGCTGGAAATCAAATGAGGATTTGGGGCTGTTCCCCTCCTCAAAAAATGCTGAAACTTTGGAATCAGACTCTACTCAAGAAACCCAGAAAAACCCAGAAAGATTTTCTGAAATGGCCGACCCCCGAAAATCGCCCCCCTGAGGACCCACACAGTCCCTCAAGGCTCTGCGCTGCCACTGAAAAAAAACCCCTAGAGAACTCTGCCTGAAACTCAGCCAAAATCCTCCAAAATGCAAGGGCTGATCCCCTGGTCAATCTCCCAGCACAAATCCCCCTGCAAAACCTCAACCCAGAACTCCTGCCAGAAAGAATTGCGTCATCCCTCTCAAGACTGCGCAGTCATCCAAGATGCTCAATCCTCCTGCCAAATGCTGATGAAACTACTGCAAAAATACCGATGGAAATACCTTGCCCCAACAGGCACTCGAAGTCCCCCGGGGGCTAAGGGTGAGATCTCCGAACAGAGACACTCAATGCACTAAATAGTGCTGCAGACTAGCTAAACAGCCAGCGTGCTAGAAGTTGAAGTGACTAGCTTAAATGCACATAATCGAATGACAAAATGAGGGGGCTCTTCTCTCCTTTATAGCATTGGCCTCTCCCGATCCCAAGGCTCACCTCCTCCAACGTAATCTCCTCTTCCCACGTGTTTCTTTTCCATCTGCGCAGTCCCTCCAAGTGTTTGTGTGGGCCCCATCTCTGCGTGGTCCTTTGGCCCCCTTGGCTCCCCTTTAAGTCACAACGTTGTGCTACTAGGAAGTGACTTTTATTCTAAAGTGAGTTATGTCCCCTTTTCCTCACCTTTTTATTTACAAATAACTGTAGAAGGCAAAATTGAGCAAAATCGAATATTCTAATTAGCCATGGCTAATTAGGAATATTACAGAGTGATACCTGGTGTAACCTTAGTATCTTCTTCACACATTGTAGGTCAATTGTTCTCTGACATAGGGGGAAATACATAAAAGAAACTAAGTCTAATGAATGATAAGAATTTCAAAGTGTTGTAGAGTTATGATTAATATTATTTGTGATATTTCATGATCTATATTGTAAATTTATGCAAATAGAAAATAAAAGGATGGGATTTTTTTGTTTTTGAGAGTGGTTGAAAGGAAACAATAATGTTTAATCTAGAATTATGACTATGGGCTCTAAAATCCAGATTTGGAGGGTTTCTTGTTTAGAATGATTGGGACCAACAAAATTGCAAATTACGTATTGTCTCCAACCCTTTCCCGTTATCAATTGATGCAAAAATTTTGTTTGAAAGGGCTTGTTACTGCAAAATTTTGTAGGCCTAGTGCAAATCCTCACTAGGAAGATCCAAACCTCGTGGCAACAGGAGAATGGCCACCACTGTCACCTCAACAACCTTTCCCCAACTATATAGTGGTATATTGCACCACATGAAAGCATTCTCTGTATGTGGATCGCCTAGAGTATATTCAACAAGGAAGGTTTAAATGATGTGGCATGTTTTAATAGAAATGAGTCTAGAATCAAAATGTAATCGGTCAAATCTTATATAAACATAAAAGTGAAGAAATTCACTGGTTTACTTTTTATTTTTATGGTTACATTTTTCTATATAATATTTTATGTATGTATTTTTCTATTCTAAGGGCTTTTTGGATAATAAAAATTAAGAACAATTGCAAAATTTTATAAAACCAGATGGTTGTTTGGTGGAATAAGGAGTGTGCCTTATTTCCACGAGGGCTGTGGGGTCAAATCGATGCCCATGTTGAGTTGGTTGATCAATGCTTGTGGATTCTGGCTGGAGGTGGAATCCCAAAAGTTAAATGAGCTCATGCTTAATCAAGAACAAGTTTTGAAACCAAGCCCTACTAGAAACGATTATACTTGGGGAAAATCCTTCAACAAATAGCTCTATTATGATGCAAAATAAACTGAAGCCCTTGGTGAGGAGCACTCTAGTGCATGGCCCAACAAGAATAAATGAACTCTACCTTACACCAATAAGAGAGATGTGCGAGTAAAACCCTAGACATCCCTAAGGAAGTGATAAAGATTCCTTTCTAATCGATTGATCTAGTTAGTTTTTATAGTAGCCTTTAGTTATCCACAAATCGCCTTAAGAAATATGTGAAATCAACCAAGAAAGATAATTCATGATGAACACCAAAGGTTTCATGAAAATATTTCATATTATGGAAAAACGATCTCAACAATTCACAATGATCAACAAAGGAGGGAGATTTCTCTTTGTTTAGATTAGGATCTCAACATCTTTCCTCCTTTTTCTTGAAAAAAAAGCAACTTTTCATCCACAACATGCTTCACGATTAAGTCAAACTACAAGTTATTTCATTACATTACTTAAATCTTAAAACAGGTGAGACATCCCACCAATTAGAGGTTTGATTTGACAAAAGGAGGTCCTAACTAATCTAAGGGTACAACGTTCCATCAAGAAATAACATGACATTCCTTGAAAAATGACCCTGAGTGCTTAGGAAGTCAAAAATTCCATTTTGTTTGCACAATGTTTCTTGAATGAATATGTTGGCCTTTCCAACAGCTAGTTTAATGTGGAAGACGCCACTTTCCTTGGTGCAAAGATGATTCAAACCATGCTTTTAGGCTCCTTGTTTGTTTTTGACTTGAAATGTACCTTGCATTGTTTGGAGACCTATATGGCCTTATGTTTTTCCTCAACATTCCTCCAAATTGACCTTTACATGATCCAATGGGTAGAAAGGGTGGACGCCACTCCTTGTCTAGGTCCATTTGCCCTCTTTTTGTGTGCGTTAAGGCTTGAACTTTCTTGAACATGAGTTGTCCTTGGTCCATGATGTGTCCTTGACTTGCTTTGACATATTGTGTCTCAACACATTTTCCATGATACCTCTTTTAACCTCTTGGTTTCACCAAAAGTAGAAGTTGACTCGTTTTGAAGATACCTCATCGATGCAAATGGGACATTAAAGGGGGCGTTAGTAGTGCTTTGACTTGGAGTTGATTACGCTTGACTTGGAGGTCACAAGAGATCTTTTCATTGCCTTGGAGGATGTGGGTCATTGCACTAGGGAGCATTAATGTATCACAAACTGTGAGACTTCAATGAAGAATGATGGTCATGGCCAAATAGGTATGCATACATATGGATATGGTTGATTTGGGGAACAAAGAGTGCATTAAGGTAATGGGAAACTCAGGGGAAAAGTACAATAAGCGATCACCTTTATAGGGCTACTCAAGAAGTGCACCAATAAATCATCATTCATAGTAGATTCAGCTCCTGAAGCTCACATATCACCATAGGAGATAAGAATGTTGCGTGATGCTTTCTTTCCCATAGTATTTTTCTCTTTTCCTTACCCATCGATTGTTGAATGAAATCCTTTCCTTCTAGTACTAACCTTTCTCTAGTGGCTTGTGGATTATGCTAGCCTCATAAGGTGTCGATAATTAATATTCTCTACCAAGTTTAGTGATGCTTTGATTTTGGGAGGGTCAATTGTGAGAGAAACCTAGGCCTTATATGTTGAGGGTTTCTAAAAAAAATAATAGCACCCCCATTCATACTTTTACTAATGAACCCTTTCTCTTATATACTCTCTCTCTCTCTATTTGTTTTGCTTGCCCCTTTCCTAGGATACATCACCACTAACGAGTCTCTCTAGGTCGTCTTCTCAGGTAGGGCCCGACCTGAGATGGCTTTTCCTTAGATGGGACCAATCGCCATTCCTCTCATTTGCCTATTAGGGACTTTGGTCTTGGTTGTCGTATCCTATAGACTGCAGCTATGGGATCACATCTCCAACCATTGCTCCAATGCTTGCTTCCACTCATCTGTTGCATTCCCCAGTTCAAAACTAGGATTGTCAACTTTTTCTTCTTTCCTTCACTATTTGTGCTATAGAGTTGTAATTCTCACCTCTTTCATTTGCTATCTCAACTAGTGTTTCCATCTCTTACTTGTTGGCTTCAGTAGTTCATCTCTGTTTTTGTCCCCTTTTGCTTATTTGGTTTAGTTTTTTTATCTTGGATTTAGTAACTTTGATCTCTCTTTCCTCCACTAGTTCATCCCTATATTTTCCACCTCTCCTTCCTTCTCCTTTTCTCACCTTCACTCGCTTCTCACCCTCATTGAGATTTGCTATTGTTATCGCCTCCTTGTGTGTGGAAAGACATTTACTTTTATGTTATAGGGTGTGTTACGACAATCTAGTAGGCCTTAAGGAGGGAAAGCGTACGGGCCAAAGAGCTAAACTAAGTGATAACAATGTGATAATGTCCCATTGTCAACACAACCAGTGTCTTGTGCTCTTTGTGGAATTTCGCCAATGGGAAGAGTCCTGGTAGATAAGTAATAATCTTTTATTGATGTTCTAGGGTTTTAGGTACTAGGTGATGAGGTAGGACTTCTTAAGGGAAGCTCTATGTGATAATATGGAACGTCAAAAGGGTTTTCGCTCCCTATTAGAGACTTAGAAGAAAGTTGTACGATCTATGGTTTTGTGAATTATTGTGGTAAAAGGTATTCCTGAGATCAAGGCAAGGAGAAGAAAGGGCTTCTTATCATTTATTCTAATTAATACTAAGCTCATACAACCCTCGAAGAAGTCCCCGAGTCAGGGAAATTCAAACTAGGGTTTCCATTCTAGGGCACACCTTTAGTGTGCTTTTTACTTTTTCATCATAATGATTTTTATTCTGTGTGCATAACTTAAGGGTTAGAGCTTGCTCTTATGATTTAGTATTTGAGATAATTTATTTCTCATTAGGGTTGGGACACAAAAGGTTTACTTTTAATGAAATGGAGAATCAAGTGCTCAGGAACCGGGTGATGACCAATGAGGAGGGTAGAGCTCATGTTAAGATTTTTCCCATGCGCTAACTTCTATCCTAACCTTCTTTTACATTTTGATGTTCTTCTTTTTCTTTCATTGTGACCATAATATGCTTTCCATGTTTTTAGTTGCATTAACCTCGAGGACAATGTTTCTCCTACTCAAGGAGTGTGGACAAAAAAGTGCCAAAACCCAATGAACCAATGACAAGTTAGACCCGAAGAATGGTGGTGGTATAAGGGGCTTGTAATGTGGTATGGAAAGTGGGAAGTATGATGTAGGGAAAGATGAACATGCTATTTCAATCCGTATTTCCCAAGTGCCCCTCCTACAACCCTAAGGCCTTGAGGGAGGTCCCACTAGACTAGGGCTAAAGATTAACTCCCCTAGTAAGGTGAGAGAACAAATTTACAGTCAAGATCAATAAATCTTCTAAATCACCCCTTTATCGATACTAAATGCGCAAAATATACAAGTATAAGCACTCGATTGCAAAATGATCAAAGTACATTTTGAATAGAAGCTCACTTTCATCCAAGAGGAAATGTTGGATGGGGAGAGGTATGTGGTTGATGCAGATGGCGAAGGCATATAATCATCAAGAAATGGATATAAAAGGTTGATGGCTAGCTGGTTGTCCGAGTGGCTATCAAATGCAGGAGAAAAGGTTTCGCCTATGGGGTTACGCATTTTGGTGGGTAACAGGCACATCATAAAAAATTTAAACACCCAACATTTCAAGCTCAACATTTCAGCATATGGAGGATCATCAATAGGCACAATATCACGTGGAAGTTGCTCAAGGCCCAACGATCAACTCTTTTGGGGCAACAAGGTTAGATTGTTTTGGTTTTCCTCTCTTTCATATCTAGCACTTAGGAGTTATCTCATCTAAGGAGATTTATGAGATAACCCCATGTTAGTTTGGTTTTGTTTTTTAATTGGTTGTTATCTACATGTTGTGAATTGTAATTAATCTATGTCACTAGGCATTTAATGAAGGGTAAAATCGTAGTGGACCTATTAGCATTCTCCTTTCTCATTCGATTCCTCTTAGTTTTTCTTAATTTTCTCTAAAATTGAGTTGTAACAACTCTCTCCTTCCTTGTGGTAGCATATTTCCTCACTTTAACAATCATGCCACATTTTGCCAATTTTACTAATGAGTTTTCATTAACTCTTCTCTATCTCAGGGGAAGTCTCTCTAATTCTTTTTGGTGGCAGGGGATTTTAAATTTACTAAACCCTTACCCTAGAGACCTATTACCACTCATATTAGCAGGCTTATAAAGGCTTGGCCAAGATTCCAAATGGTAAGCACACATTAGATGCCCCTAATGTCACCCAAGCACACTCTCCTCTCACTTTTGGCAAACTCCCAAAATTCCATAGGGGGTATTCCAAACTACACAAGCATCACCAAATGTATTAGGATGACCAGAGCCTACAAACTATGAAATGATGAAGGGTAGGATTTAAAGAGAAAAAATAGATTTGATCCGATGTATGATATATTACTGTAGAAAACACAAACCAACAAAGAAAATACTGAATGAAGTAACCTTGACAAAAGAGCCACGATTGATTATGAAGGCCCTCAACAATGTTGGTATTTAAACCATGAAATGATGATTTACCTTGCATTTACAGACCTGCAAACATGAAGTTTTGCAGAAACCAGCAAAGAAAAGTTCAATCTAGGGCCTCTCATAAGCCCAAAATGCTATAGAAACTTATGAATATGAATTTGAGATGATATTATAATGAAATATAATGAAAATAAAAATACTAGCACTTCAAATTATTGATTATTCAAAAAGTTATTCAAATGTGGAAATTGTTACTCAATTTTGGGGCACCAACTCCTCGGGTTTGAAAAATGAAAGTGTCCCAATTAGCATGAAACGTGTTGCAATTGTTAGGACAACTGAAATCACTTCCAAAGGTGATTGATATTTAATTAGAAAACTTTAGAAATGTTCCTGGGGATTAGAAGGGTTAGAATCAACTTTTCGTGTATCACAAGGCAAGGGATTTTACCAATACTTGAGCTATAATTACTGAAGATAAAATCAGATTTCTAAAACCTCCTTCAAAACCCTTCCACATTTTTAGATCAAAATTAAATGCAAGAAAGGAGAGGGGGCACTATCTTTCTTTGATATTCAATGTGGCACACCATTCTAAAAAATGAGCCTAGAATCAAAATGTAATCAGTCAAAACTTATTTAGACATAGAAGTAAAAAAATTCTCGGGATCAATTTTTATCTTTGATGCTTATATTTTTCTATAATTTATTTTTTATGTATTTTTTTCTATTCTCAAGGCTTTTTATATAATAAAAATTAAGGGCAATCACAAATTTTAGTAAAAAGAGATGAGGAGTGTGGCTTATTTCCACTAGGGCTATGGGGTCAAATTGATGCTTGTCTTAAGTTGGTTATTCCATGCTTGTCATTTATGGCTAGAGGAGGAACACTAGAAGTTAAAAATCAGCTCAAGGCTAATCAAGAAAAAGTTTTGAAGTGAATCCCTACTAGAAAGGATCCTACTTAGGGGAAAGTCGTCAATCATTAGCTCAACTATGATGCAAAATAAATTGAAACCCTTGGAGGGTAGCACTAGGGAATGGCCCAACAAAGAGAAGAGACAAACTCTACCTTACACCAACAAGAGAGATGTGCGAACAAAACCCTAGACATCCCTTTACAAGTGACAAAGTTGCTTTTCAAATTGATCAATCTAGTTAGTCTGTGTAGTATTCTTTAGTTATTAGGAATATATTTGAAATCAACCAAGAAAGATAAACTTCAAGATGAACACCAAAGATTTCATGAAAAAATTTCACATTATGGAAACATGATCTCAACAATTCACAATGATTTGAAAAGGAGAGAGAGCTCTCTATTTATGGATGAGGCTCTCAACACATTTCGTCCTTTTGCTTCAAAAGATAAGTGACTTTTCATACACAATATGGTTGGAGACTAAGTAAAATTACATTTTTTGTCGTCGCATTACATAAATCCTTCAAATGAGGTGAGATGTCCCACCAATTAGAGGATCAATTTGACAAAAGGAGGCCCAAATTGACCTAAGCATACATTTTTCCATCAAAGAATGGCTTGAATTGTTTGAAAAAGTATCGAGTGCTTAGGAATTCAAACTTTCCACTTTTCTTGCACAACGTTACTTGAATGAGGGCTTGGACATTTCCAACGGCTAGTATAATGTGGATAACCTGTTGAATTTTCTACGACACTTAAGACTCAGGTTCGAGTCTAATATCACAATCACAAAAACACTCAAATGCCACAGCAAAATCACTTTGCACAATGGAATAAAAAATAACAATGAATCAAGTTGTACACAAGACAATTTTTTAGACCACAACTTGTTATATACAAACTTTAATACAACAATCTTAGGGCTCCCATACGATGGATCATGGCCCTTACATAGAATCCTGTACAAGACACAACTAGGGCTTTGTGTCAACAACTATGACCACCAATCTTTCCCTGAACAAAGTACAATTGACTTGGTTGATCATAACAGTCCTTTCAATCCACTTACCTTGAACACATCTAGCAGGTACTTTGCCTCCTCTTTTGCTGATCACTACAACTTCTGCAACATCAAAATGGTTGCATTTCCAGCCGTCAATATGCTACTATCAACTGCTCTTGGCTTCTCCAAGATGACTGAACATTGGCTCTGTGATCTTCCCACTAAAAATGTCCTCTACCGCTCCAAAGGATCAAGTTCTTAGGGTCTTTACAATATGCCCTATTATGAATAAGTTTTCCCTCCTGCAACCCACTGAACTAGGGCACACAAATTTTCCTCCTAACATTTCATTAGATCCTCCAATGAACATTGTACATGAGGTCTTCTAGGGCTCCATTAAGCTTCTCTCTTAATAGTACCAAGCTTGCACCTTTATCACTGTACTAGGGCTCCACAAAACAACCCTCTTAACTGTCACATTTTTGCTTCTTGGTGATAGCTCTAGGCCATCTCAAATTTGTGTTCCTAAGGCCTTTAGGACAATCTTACCTAACCACTCCAGAGCAACTCTCCCTTCCAATGAATCTGCTCCACATTAACGCTATTTTCCTTCATTGTATTAGCCCCATACTATGCGCATAAACTTGCACTTTTGTACAACTACCTTAGATTGGATGTAGTCCACTCCAGGAGAGACATATGCAGAGTATCTTTATGCAATACACCCAAAATTTGCGGCCCAAATCACAGTCCATATGTCTCCTTCTTAGGGTCTCTTTCCTCTCTCCTATGGACAAAAAAATCAGAGTGAAACTTATCATACTTCTGAGTAGACTCTTAAGGGAAGCGTACCATAGAGAGAAGACTAACTAGGGCACGAAGACTGTTCTTCAAAGCCTTGAACAACCCTTCCTTCACCTAACAACAACTTATCTCCACACACATCAACCTCTTTTAAACTCTACCACAAATGTAAAGATCTCAGCATCTCTCTATCACTTTAGTTAGTTCATACAGACTTGTGGCGTCCCTGAAAACGACCAAGCATACCTCTATTCTCCTACACTGGTACCTGGGATAGGTCGACTCTTTCATGCAATAACACCCCCATTCATACTTGTACTCATGAACGCTTTCTCCTTTATACTTCTTTACTTCTTAATCAACTTGGGGAAGTCCTCCTATATCCTCTCTTTTTGTTTCATTTATTTCCCCTTTCCTAGGTTACATCACCTCTAATGGGCCTCTCTAGGTCGTCTTCTCAGGTAGGGCCCGACCTGAGATGGCTTCTCCTTAGATGGGACCAATGACCATGCCTCTCCTTTTCCTATTAGGGACTTTGGTCTTGGTGGTTGCATCCTGTAGACTGCAGCTATGGGATCGCATCTCCAACCATTGCTCCAATGGTTGCTTCCACTTGTTTATTGCATTCCCAGTTCAACACTAGCATTTTCAAATTTTTCTTCTTTCCTTAACTATTTGTGGTCCAAAGTTGTCAATTCTCACCTCTTTGATTTGTTATCTCAACTAGTGTTGCAACCTCTTACTTCTTGGTTTAGTTGTTCATCTTTATTGTCTTCCCCTCGTGTATTTGGTTCAATTTTTTGGTCTTGGCTTTAGTAACTTTGATCTATCTTTCCTCCACTCATTCATCTGTACTTTTGTCGCCTCTCCTTCCTTCTCCTCTTCTCACCTTCACTCGCTTCTCAGCCTTCATTAATATTTTCTGTTGTTATCGCCTCCTTTTATGTGGCAAGCCATTTACTTTAATGTTGTAGGTTGTGTTACCACACAATCTATCAGGCCCTAAGCACGGAAAGCCTAAGGGTCAAAGAGCTAGACTAAGAGATAACAATAGGACATTGTCCCACTGTCACCACAACAAGTATCCCCTTCTGTTTACGGACCTTCACCGATGGGAGGATTCCCGGTAGATAAACAATCACCTTTAATTTATGTTCTAGTGTTTGAGGTACTATGTGATGAGGTAGGACTTCTTAAGGGAAGCTTTATGTGATGGTATGGCACTTTAAAAGGGTTTTCGTTGGCTGTTAGAGACCTAAAAGAAACTTGCACGAGATCTAGAATTTTGTGAATTATCGCGGTTAAAGGTACTCCCAAGGTCAAGGCAAGGAGAAGAAAGGGCTTCTTATGATTTGTTCCAATGAACACAAAGCTCATACAACCCTCGAAGAAGTCCCCAAGTCAAGGAAATTCAAACTAGGGTTTCCCTTTTAGGGCATACCCGAAGCAAGCGTTTTTATGGATGAAAACACAAGGGATGCTTTTCAAACATTGAGGACTTGCGCTAAGGCCCTAAGCTTAAAGTCTATGATCCCGGAATCCACCCTTCCACTCTATAGAATTTCGCTTGATGCCCTAAGCTAGCCGTCCAAGAAGAGGGGACCAAAACTTCGGGAGAAGAAAATATGGAGAAAGAAGGATTTTATCACGAAATGGTTTGGACTAGTTCCTTCTGCTTTGGGCTTATGGAGTCCTAGATGCTTCATATTTTCCATAATTGTCTTTAAGGATGTAAAGAATTGATGCCCTAGATACCAAACCTTAACAATTACCCACTCCAAATTTATGGAGTTTTATGGAGGAAAAACAAAATTTCATCCACTAGGAACATTCATCACATGCCATGCTATGAGTAACATGTGCAATTGCCAACCAAATGGCTTTCAAAATAAATCTTCAATAATTCGAGCACAATATAACACTAATCTAGTTGCAACAATTCCATACATTAGACATTTTTCAAGATTGAAACTTCAACAAGAGGCACTTACAAGATGACAATATGATATATCCATCCACAATTCAAGAGATAGCTCCCAAAAAAATCGAATTTCATCTCCAAATATCAAAATGCATCCAATACATCCAATAGCTAATCCAAAGAAAAAGCTCGGATTTGCTAAGAAGGCCGAAGTTCCCAAGTGTGATGATGATCCAAAACAAATGAAGTTGAGTTTTATTTATATGAGACTTAGTAGGTCGAATTATTAGCCCAAGGCCCCTAATATTATAAAAATGTGCAAAATACATGCCTTGGTCACAAGCCGACCAAGTAGTGTTTACAAATTATGAAATAACCTTCCAACTGCTAGTGGAATTGATGACATCGTGTTGATGTAGGGTTGTTTGAGGGCCACGTTGAGTCCTCTTGGTGCCAACGTGTGTGAGAGGGCTCCATAAATTATGAACAAGGGGATGTCTCCTTACTCTCCATGCAAGTCATCATGTGGGGCCCCAAAATGAGTTTGGGGCACAAAAGCTGGTCCCATGGGTCTCCTGATGATAAAATAGCCTGTGATGCCCCAATACTGAGGGCTTCGACGATGGTGCTTGCCCTCCCATGTCTCTAGGGATGAGACAAACGTCCTCTGGGCCTTGGATCGACTGCAATATAATGTTAAGTTGGTTAGGGCACATTGGTCCAAGCACATCTTCTTGTGAATAATGTAGGGCAATGAGCAAACTGCTAAAGGTGTTGAGTGTTCCCATGGCATGGAATGATTCTCTACACATGATGAGAGTCTAATGGCTCTCAATGCTTCACCTAGGGGTGTTAATATGATCCTCTCGTAGACCTGGGCCCTGCTTAAGTTTCCCAACCCATGATGAAACCACCTACCAATCACATATAACACCAATGTGCATCCTCACAATTAGGTACAATAATTCATTAGTACATCTAAGTGAACCAAGATTATTTCTCAAGGGCACATAGAGACTTCATATTGGGCTTCCTAATTTGTTACCTCCCTAGGTAGGAGTGGGTAATAAACAACCCTATTTGGTGTTCCCAATCCCTAAGGGGAAATACAGGTCCCTGGTACATCATTTAATTGATAGGTGTCATGTGAATGATAAATGGATGTGGACACGGGGGTCTCAAGGCCAAATGCCATGGGTTCAAGGATGGTAATGATGATTATTTGGGTGTATAGTTGTAGGAGGGAGAAATTGTTGATACATGAGTTAACTCGTACTTTGATTTACAACCCTTCTTTACTATCCTTTTTCATTTTCTTGACTTTTCTTTGTATTTCTGGTCTGGGTTCCAGGAAATGAGAGCATGTTGTGTATGATAAAAGTAGTTATCAACCGCTTAAGGTAGGGCAGTTCATCGCCCACCAGGGGTTGGGACGTGCATGGGTTCCTCAATGATTTGGGGGCACTCATAGGGCCCTAGGAACTAGGGTAATGGCCATAATAAGGGGTAGAGCTCATGCTTGACTTTTTCCCATGTGCTATGTTAAATGTCCCAACCATCTTTTCCATTTTATAATATTATTTTTCTTTTGTTTCTTGCTTGTGGCCAGGACATGCTTTTAACATTCTTTCAGCTGCATCAACCTCCTGGGAAACATTTCCAAGCGCAACCTAGACATGTGGACAAGGGGAGTGGGTGTGCGAGTGCCTTGTGGACCCAAAGAAGGAATATGATGAAATAGGGGTTGTAATCTGTGGAGGGGAGGGAAAAATGTGGATGGGAAAAACGTGACTGTGCTACCAAAATCAAGGTTTCGCAAACAGTGCCCTTCCTAAAGCCATATGCCAATAAAGGAGATCCTACATGACTAGGATTGAGGATTAACCCGCCCCATTTGAGGTGAGGGAACAAAACTATGGTCAAAGCCCTTCCTTTTTTCCAAGTCACTCAATAATCCATTCCCAGGATGCCCAAGGAAAAACAAGCATAAGCACCTAATTGCACAATGAAGAACATAACTTTTGGGTTGGATATCCCACCTTCAAACATATGTTCTCTAAAGATGGGTGAGGGGACATATGACTGATGCAGGGAGCGAAGATCAAATGGCACAATGTATCAGCTACACTGGTGTTTGTTAGGGGCTATTGGCTATTTTCTCAAGATAGATCTAGGAGAAATTTTTCTCGTATGGGGTCACCCACTTTTGGTGGGTAACATGCATTTTTGGCATTGAGATTACCACACTCGCATATTTTTCGTATCTAAACAAGCTCCTACATCATCAACTACCATCTAGTACAAGTATGGATATTCTAATTCTTCTCGCTTTCTGTTCTATTTTCATTTACATTTTTGATATTTCACATTTTAGTTATGAATTTGTATGGCAATGCCTTATATATACATGTGAGACCCTAGGGCTAATGGAAGGTACAAGATAGGCCTTAGGGATAATGGATGAGTGTGTAATATCTCGTTTCAGAGATATTTCCCCAAACCCTAGTAAACTCCAACCAAATACATACAAACGATATAATAATCGGGAAGCTGAAAATGATGGAAATAACAATGGTGCCACATCTAATAATATAAACATGAAATATAAGCAGATAATCAAGAAATGCAGAGAGAAATGCTAAGCTATTTTATTATACTGAGTAATAAACTGAGTACATGAGGTGATCAGAAAGATGGCACCTCGAATTGCACAAGGAAAGTGAAGAAATACACTCAGAATAACAAAGGAATGGCCTCTCTCTGAACTGCGTCCAAGCTGCTGGAAAATTGCCGTGCTGCTACTGCTGGAAATCAAATGAGGATTTGGGGCTGTTCCCCTCCTCAAAAAATGCTGAAACTTTGGAATCAGACTCTACTCAAGAAACCCAGAAAAACCCAGAAAGATTTTCTGAAATGGCCGACCCCCGAAAATCGCCCCCCTGAGGACCCACACAGTCCCTCAAGGCTCTGCGCTGCCACTGAAAAAAAACCCCTAGAGAACTCTGCCTGAAACTCAGCCAAAATCCTCCAAAATGCAAGGGCTGATCCCCTGGTCAATCTCCCAGCACAAATCCCCCTGCAAAACCTCAACCCAGAACTCCTGCCAGAAAGAACTGCGTCATCCCTCTCAAGACTGCGCAGTCATCCAAGATGCTCAATCCTCCTGCCAAATGCTGATGAAACTACTGCAAAAATACCGATGGAAATACCTTGCCCGAACAGGCACTCGAAGTCCCCCGGGGGCTAAGGGTGAGATCTCCGAATAGAGACACTCAATGCACTAAATAGTGCTGCAGACTAGCTAAACAACCAGCGTGCTAGAAGTTGAAGTGACTAGCTCAAATGCACATAATCGAATGACAAAATGAGGGGGCTCTTCTCTCCTTTATAGCATTGGCCTCTCCCGATCCCAAGGCTCACCTCCTCCAACGTCATCTCCTCTTGCCACGTGTTTCTTTTCCATCTGCGCAGTCCCTCCAAGTGTTTGTGTGGGCCCCATCTCTGCGTGGTCCTTTGGCCCCCTTGGCTCCCCTTTAAGTCACAACGTTGTGCTACTAGGAAGTGACTTTTATTCTGAAGTGAGTTATGTCCCCTTTTCCTCACCTTTTTATTTACA
>APFE030699892.1:264294-285308 GCA_000404065.3 Pinus taeda | reverse complement strand
ACAGGAGTAGTAAAACCTCTGGGTGGAAAAGGAAAACGAGGTGGAGAAAAACTTACTGAGTTGTCTAAAAAAATTGTTAACGAAAGATACCAAGTAGTACTTCTAGGAGGACTGTAAAATATAGACTCACGCTCTCTTAGATCGAGAGAAGGTAGATCTTCTTCAGAATAAGAAGCGCCTAGATCTTCTTCTGGAGCAAGCTCTTCAATAAAAGAAGAAGATCCAACAGCTGCATCGAACTCCTAGCCATGGGAAAGACAATTTGCTGAAGAAATGAATAAATGAGAGGCTGGGATATATTCCCTACCGTGGTTGATTTCAAGGACCCAATTTACTAGTCTTTCACTGGCAGGTTGGAACAGTAAAGCCGACTCAAATCTTTGTTGTTGATTCTATTCGATTTCCTCTAAATTTCTATGTTGAATCCCTCAACAAGAAGAGGGTTTACCTTTATATTCCTCCTGGGATGAGTTCTGGTTAAAGAGTCACGATTTTCACTGTGCAAGGAAGGATGAGATATTCCATTTGTGACCGTGACTGAGTCTATAATATTTAGGCCAAGTTTCCTATTGTTTCACTGAGGCCGTGGCTCCCATCAATTGTTGAACGAGCTTCATTGTGCTTGGGTTGTATTTGGTAGCAGTCTTGAACATGTGTGAGACTCATAGACCATGTTTCATCTTCTGCTCGTCCACGACTTCCAGAATTAGCTCTTAAGGGGATGAGACATACTTGAAGTGCCTACGCTGCTATTATATAATATATTACTCTACAACAGCATGTTATCTCTGTGTTGTATCTTGTGGATAGCTGGTGGTGAAAGGACATTTGTATAGTTCTGGACCAGCTTGTAATTTCAGAGCAATGTCTCCATATTTGAATGCTGGAACGATGTGCTTGAGGGACTGCTATGTATGGTTGGGCATATCTAAGGGCTGCCAACAATTGCCAAGTTCCATCTTTCTAAATTTCTCTCTGTATATTCGATTTTTAATAAAAGATATTTTCCCATGGGTGTCATTATCTTATATCAGCAGTGTGTTGAATAGTGCCTTCATTATTAAATTGTGTTGACTTGAAGGTTATAGATGCACAATATACTTTGAGAAAATTGTTCTGGGCAGGAAATACTTAATCAGTCACCTACAACACTGTTTCACTCAAATTATTCAAAGAAAGTCCTCCACTGAAATTTTTAATTATAAACCCAGACTTACACTGTAAATTGAGAATTTTTTGGAGTTGGGTTTACAAATAATTTTTCACATCTCTCCTTGAGTCTCTTTCTCCTTTTAATAATATTTTCTTTCTCCAAAAACCATAGGTGGTAAACAAAAACCATGGGTGACTTTATTTGCACAAAGTGGTTTTTACCATTTTTATTTATTTAATTATTATTTATTTTATTCTATTGATCGCTTTATTTTCCATCAATAGCCTATGGGATCTAGGTAGGCTATGACTCTACCCCTTCATGCTTTTATGAATTAGAAAGGTGAATCACATACTAGCATCTTGGCCTTAAAATTCTGTATGTCAATACTAAATAGTAAATAGCCAATAATGACAAGTAGAGATGGGGAAATGCTTTTAGAAAATGTAAAGGATTTCAGATGTTTTGTGGCAACAAAATTGTAGTTTTTTGTACTTTAAAATGTAAAATACACAATGTATTATAAGTAATATTTTTATTAATAAGATGAATATACGAGGATAATTGAATGCTACAACGAGGACCTACTTATATATTTAGGTAGGTGCCCCTTCAATGAATGGTCATGTCCTTTAGAAATATGTATCTTCATTAACTAATCATTATTTAAATATAATTATGCTTTTATTTAATTCATTTATATTTATTTTAATTTTATATAAATTATGTTCGTAATATTGTCACTCTCTTCAAAAAGCTTTGTCCTCAAAGCTTAATCGACAATTTCTCACTTGCCTACATCATTTCGGCGTAAGTGGTATTATTGAACCATACCGGTTTTTCTTCTCAATTTTTTCTCATATATATATATATATATTAATATATATATATATATATATATATATATATATAATATATAATTTTATTATATTAATTAATTAATTTTTTATATTTTTTTTTTACTTATTATGTGATGCCTCATAAAAATCATACGATTCGTATAGTCATGGTCGTACATTCATTTGGCCTCAGTTGATTGTTCTGGAGAAGGACTTGAGAATGAAAACCCTCGTCCGCATACCGTAACTAAGTTGTGTATCGTATGGGCATCTGTACAGCCTGGACAATTTTATTATGGAATACTTTTCCTCAAAATCAACCTGGCAAATTGGGCAAGATGAAGTGGTACCATTAGTATTTATATGACCCTTCAAAATGTTTACGACAATGCTTACGACAAGCAAGGTTGGACTGGGGAGCCACATTAAATATGTTGTGTATTCAGATACTCTGCTTCTTTGTGGTGAGGGTGGTCATGTAACTAATCTAGTTATTAATCAATATGTAGCTAATCGTATTTATGGATCTTCCTGGAGAAGTGACCAAAGCAACCCAGATGGAGAACGCTTTGAAGAGTTTTCAGTTACTGTGTATATTAAATTACAAAGGCAGGTTTCATCGTGATCATTGAGTAGTTGAGTATTTTCCCCTTGTTCTTGGCCTGAATGTAAAGACCGACAATACATTTCCTGATTTATATCATGAACTTGTAAATAAATTTCTTGAGATCTTACAAAATAAATTAATAGCACTGTTGAGGTACCTACCTGTGCCGCTGCGGTTGAAGATGCCTCCGGTTGCGCTGCTATAGTTTCCAGAAGATCGATTCCACCCAGCCAAACTGAGCAGGACCTGGCTGCTCAATCCAGTAAGCTTCTTAACAGAAGCCGACTGTTCCCCCGTGCCCAAAACCTCAAAACTCTTAAGCTCTTCCTGCAGCTAAATCCCTTCTTGTTCAGAATTCTTCCCTCTGGTTTTTTGTGTCCCCTTCCCAAATCCATTTTTCGTGGTTTTATTCTCTTGTTTGGCGGTGGCCGCCCTTCCATTTGTAGCCCACCACTCAACCTGTTGATGACATGCCCTGTCTTACATATCCCTCCCTTGTCTCATTTAATGTCGTGAATGAATATATTTTATGTTTTGAAACTTTATGATATTTTATTAAATATTTTTTTAATATATCTTATATATCTTATATACCACATTAGGATTTAATATATATATTAAAACATTATAGATATTATTTTGAACATATCACCTTGTTTTAGTATATATTTTGTTTTAATATAACATTATAAACTTTATACTTGGATCCATTTTTTTAATTAATTACATATATATATTTTAACATTTATTTTATTATTTTATTAATATTTAACATTTATTTTATTAATTTATTAATATAATTTTATCAATAATCTGGAATATATAATATATATAGTCCTCTTTTAAGATCTACCCATACCTTAAACAATATTTATGAATGAGTAGAACTTCTATTCGAAGAAGTGTCATGGTATTTAGCACTTATAATCAATTTAGTATAAAATACTAGTGTGGTGTATGTGACACATGCATATGTAGCTATCATATGCATGTACTGTATACCTGCTATTATGCTTGCATTCTTTATATTTATAGATGGGTCGCTACATACACTCCCCCTTCAGAAAACTTCGTCCCAAAGTTAGAGTTTTTATCTTATTTGATTACTTATGATAGCAATTAGTACATCCTTCTTAGGTTTGTAAACCGAGGTTTAAAATTCTTATTTTAATATAAAGAAATTATGAAATTAGTGTTTTAGGTTTGTGATTTTAAAGGTCATGCCTTGCCTTATCCAAGTTCCCAAGTTATTCTAAAATCATCCTATCCTTTCTAATCTCTTCCGCTCCCATCTTATCCATCCTCTACTGGGGTATGCCATGGTGTCAGTTTTACTGACCTAACCATTCATAAACTCTAAGGTGATAGCGTCGGTTATACCAACCTGATTCCCAGTAGGCATCAGGGAGTTATCATCACACATCTAGGGGAGCATGATTCGCACATTCCTCCCATGAGTCGGGTTCGAAGGATAAACGGTGGGCAATACCTCCACCCCTCCCAGTAGAATTAGGGTTAATACCCTATCATAGAATCTCTTTGAGCTTTAATTGTTCTGAAGTTTTGTCATCACGTGGTCATTCTAGTAACTATTTATTATCTGCAATCATACACTTATCCATGCGTTTGTAAAATGTGCATTAGCATATTCAAAATAACTTATGTATAATTCACATATGTCAACTACAGTATAACATATTTTGCCATATTCTATTCATGTCATTGACTTTCATTTAAAATGTAATTATTCCTTGATTTCTATTCCATCCATCATATTGACATGTGTAAATAAAACAGATTTACAGTATCTTAATTCCTATCAGAAGTAAAATCATTTAACTGTCTTAAACTTTACTTTGAAAACTATAATTTAGTAAGATCAACAACATATATCGTTTTAGTATCCATGTACCAGCAGAATTTAAACATATATTATGTCACAAAATTTCACGTTTATATATAATCATTCAAAATGGTTCTGAGTCTCTGATTTGCAGTGAAGTAAATATATACTAAACATAGTTTAAAGTTATTCAAAATTGACATAGATTAGGGTATCTTTGACATATGTCCTCTGTATCTTCCCAAGTAGCTGATCCAGGACTATACTTGTCCCATTGAACTTTAGCTTGGTCCACCAGGCGACTCCTGAGTTGTCGAACCCTACGTTCCAATATACGTAATGGTTCGACCGATACGACTCCCTCGTCCGATACCTGCAATTCCTTCCATTAAAGGTTATGAGATTGATTAGCTATATAATGTCTTAATACAGATACATGAAATACATTATGAATTCTATGCAGGTGAGGTGGCAGGGCAAGACGATATGCAACAAGGCTAACTCTTTCCAGGACTTTAAATGGTCCAATAAATCGGGGTGACAACTTTGTCCCTTTTTCGAATCGAATAGTACTTTTATTTGGTTTGATGCGGATGAAAACTTGATCCCCTACTTCATACCTCCTATCAGTTCGGTGAGCATCAACATAACTCTTTTGTCTATCCTGTGCTTCCTTTAATCGTTGTCTAATTTGTCTTACATGCTCTTCCATTTCTTGGATTAATTCTGGTCCTATCATCTCTCAATCTTCTAACCTATCCCAACTTAACGGTGTTCTGCAAGATCTGTCGTATAATGCTTCTAATGGAGGCATTCCAATCAAACTATGGTAACTGTTATTGTATTCGAATTCGATTAAGGGTAAGTATTTTTCCCAGTGTGATTGTTGATCCATAACATACATTCTCAACATATCTTCAAGTACTTGATTTACCCTTTCTGTTTTCCCATCAGTCTCAGGATGGTAAGTGGTGCTTAAATTTAGTTGAGTTGAGTTCCTAAGGCTGACTGCATGCAAGTCCAGAATTTAGAAGTGAATCGCGAATAATCTTCTTAGGTACTCCATGAAATATGATAACTTCATTTATGAATACTCGAGCTACGTCAGCAACATCGTAAGTATCTCTTACGGGAATGAAATGGGCGCTTTTTGTTAATTTATCCACTACTACCAAAATGGCATTGTGTCTTTGAGAAGTAAGAGGTAGCCCAGTGACAAAATCCATAGAAATGATCTCCCATTTAGACATAGGAATGTCGTGAGGTTGCAAGAGACCTGCTGGGTGACAATGATTTACTTTTACTTGCTGATATTCCAAACATTTTGCAACAAATTGAGCAATATCACGTTTCATGCCTGATCAGAAAAAGAGTTTCTTGGTATCCGCATACATCTTCCCTACTCCAGGATGTGCACAATATACTGCTTTGTGGGCTTCTCTAAGGATAGTGTCTCGAAGATCCTTATTATCAGGAATATACTTCCTCCCATGGAATCGTAAGATTCCATCATTTTCTAGTTCATATCCTTCAAACTTAAATTCTTTTGGCTTTTTACCCTCAAGACTAGATCTCACTTTTAAATACCAACTATCTTTTATGAGATATTCCAGCACCCGATGTCTTAAGTCTACTTTAATAGATATGAGAGAAAATATCCAAGGTCTTCTGCTTAAAGCATCTGCTACTACATTTTATTTTCCCTTAATGTATGATATTCCAAAGTCATATTCACTTAAGAATTCACTCCATCACCTTTGTCTGGCATTTAAGTCTCTTTGGACGAACAAATATTGTAGACTTTGATGGTCGCTTTTAAATGTAAAACTTCGCCCCACTAGATAATGTCTCCAGATCTTTAAAGCTAGTACTACAGCGGCTAACTCTAAATCGTGAGTATCATAGAGTTCTTCATGAGGTTTTAATTTTCTGGAAGCATATGCTATCACTCCTCTATCTTGCATCAATATTGCACCCAGCCCTTGTTTGGATGCATCAGTACATACTGTAAAATCTTTGACCATATCAAGGACTCTTAGGATTGGTGCACTAATGAGTAGTCTTTTGAGTTCAGAGAATGCTTTATCACATTCCTCAGTCCATTCATACTTAACACCTTTACGCTGAAGGGTTGTAATCGGCTTTGCAATTTTGGAGAATCACTCCACAAATCTTCGGTAATAACTAGCTAAACCCATAAAGCTTCGTATTTCATGTGCGTTACCTGATATGATATGGCCTAAGTAATGAATCTTTTCCCGAAAGAATGAACACTTGGATAATTTTCCATACAACTGATGTTTTCTAAGGCAGGACAATACTATCCGTAAATGATCTTCGTGCTCTTGATGTTTTCTAAGGCAGGACAATACTATCCGTAAATGATCTTCGTGCTCTTTCTTATTCTTGGAATAGATGAGAATATCATCTAAAAAGACTTGTACAAATTGATCAAGATATTCGCCGAAAACACTGTTCATAAGATTCATGAATATTGTTGGTGCATTTGTTAATCCAAATGGTACCATAGCAAATTCATAATGTCCAAAACGTGTCCGGAATGTAGTCTTAGAAATATCGTTTTCAGAAATCCTTAGCTGATGATAGCCTGCTTGAAGATCAATTTTTGAAAAGACAACAGCTCCTTTCATTTGATTGAAAAGTTCATTGATTCGAGGCATAGGATATTGATTCTTTATTGTAGCTCGATTCAAGTTTCGATAATCTATGCATAATCTTAAAGATCCATCTTTCTTCTTCACAAAAATTACAGGAGTGCCCCAAGGTGATATACTGGGTCGAATATGTCCTATATCCAGCAGTTCCTTCAATTGAATTTGCAATTCTTGAAGTTCTGGAGCTGTCATTCTATAAGGCATTTTAGAGATCGGTTGGGTACCTGGTTTTAATTCAATAGTGAGATCCAGCTCTCTTACAGGAGGGAATCTTGGTAGTTTTTTTGGAAATACATCCGGAAATTCGGCTACTACTGGATATTGTCCTAAGGATGGTCATTTTTCTTCGCTTACTTCTTGAATTACATAAGCCTGACAACCTTTCCTTAAACAACGCTTCATTTTCATTGCTGATATGTAGCGTAAAGATATCTTTCTCTTGATTCCTTGAATTTGGATTGCTTTTCCTTCATCATTTATACCTAGAATTCTTTTCCCATAACAGTTTACCCAAGCTTGATGAGCTGCTAGCCAATTCATACCTATGATAAGATCATAAGTTCCTAAGGCTGTGACATAAACTTTCAGTTTAGTCGTACAGACCCCTAAGTCAATTTTGCGTTGATCCACACTTAAGCCCACGGATTGGAGTTCTCTTGAGGCCATTTCCACTTGTTTGAAATCATTTTGTCTGCGAGCTGCCAACCCACGTTTGTTTAATGCATATAACAAAATGAAACTATCTGTGGCACCAGTATCAAATAAGATTTTGAGTTTTATACCATTGATAATACCTGAAGATTTCACTACAGTGGATTGATGTGCTGCTTGGTCGTTGCCGACTATTGCATGAATTCTATGATTACCTTGATTGTTTGATATTGGTTCCTTTCCAGTCCTATGCAATATATTTGACGATTCTGAGCAATCGCATTGAAAATGTGGTCCTCCACATCCCCAACAATTAAGCTGCGCTGATCCTCTTGAATCAGGGCGTGAATTTCTAGATAAAGAGCTTCGTCCTCTCATGTTGATTCCTCTCGAATTTCTTCCTCTACTGGCAGTTCCACGAGATGTCCATGTACTGGTGTTTGATGATACCACGGCTATAGTGTTTACTGCCATGGGAGCTCTTGTTCCTAAATTTCTTGGGGTAAATCTGTTACCATGAGGTGGCCTCGAGCTATCTCCTCTGAAGAAATTTCAGGGAGTCTTTCCTGGAAATCCTGATTGTAAAGGTTCTGCTGGCCCTATATCTTTTTTGATTCCAAGGTGCTCTTCTGCATAACGACCACATTCAACCACCTCAGCTACTAATGATGGTTTCCACATGCTTACCAAGGCTCTGATGCGAGGATTTAACCCAAATATGAAGCGTTCAACTTGACGTTCATCAGAATCTAAGTAGTGAATGTATTTTACAAGCTCCATAAACCTTATCTCATACTCTTCCATTGTTTTATTACCCTATACTAAGGTATGGAAGGCTTTGGTTTGCTGTTGTTGAAAGTATGGAGGTAAATACTTTGTGCGGAATCTTTCCTCAAATAGTTCCCAAGGGACATTATTCAATGTAAGGTGCAACTGTTTTTCCAGATTTCCCCACAAAATCAAGGCACTTTCCTTTAATTGAAATACAACATTTTTTGTTTTTGCCGAAGAAGAATATTCTTTTAATCTAAAGCATCTGTTCATTCCTTCTAACCATGCCTCAACGCGTTCATCTGCTCGACCTCCTGAAAGTTCTGGGAGTTTAATTTTTTGAAGCTCCCTAGAAATATCTTCTTTTGATCTTTTGTGTTAAAAATTCTTTGGTTCCACTGAACTAGTAGCTAATGGTTGAAGTTCTTCTTTGGTCTTCACCTTAGTTGATTCTTTTAATGTCTCCAATAAGGCTTCCAATGAGTTCATTATTACGGTCAACTCTGGTGCTGGAGCAATTGATGTTGATAATGGTCTTGGTGGTGACAATGGTGATAGTAGTGGCGATGGGGATGATGATGGCGACGGTGGTGGCATTAATGACGGTGATGCTGCCCGATCACATCGTTGTCGCTCATATGTCTTTACCATTGTAATGTACCTGTATACATAATAAAATTCTATAAAAAAATTTGAGGTAGACAATTGAATTTAACATATAGTTTTCTTTTTGCCATTTCACATTCATAAATGAGTATAGTTTTTTTGCTATTTTTATCTGCTAGGCAGATCTTACTGGTACCGAGGTCAAGTAGGGTGGTCTCGTGACCTCCTTGTCCTAATGCAGAGTATTCTATCCTAATATGAAATAATGCAGAAGGGTATGGCTATTAAATATTAATATTTTAAATATTAATTATCTCGTTATAATGAACAACATCAACATCAATTACTTAAATGTATCCTACTGGAATATCAATTATAACGTTAAATATAAGGGTCAAATTTTAATAGAACCAAGTAACTTAAATGGTACTAATTTAAACAAACTATCATATTTATTTACCTAATTATTTACATTTTTTTTTAATATAAGGTCAAACTTGGTACCAATTTAAAAAAAATATCGTATTTATTTATCTAACATAATAATTTTTATTTTTTTTTATTTAACAAAGTATTTACATTATTTTATACTTCTTATCAAATTTTGATTTATAATTAATTAAGCGATATCATTTACTTTGAACTAGTCAAAATTTTATTCAATTTATATGAAACCAATTTACATTTCTTATTGTATATTAAATTATTTTACCTAAGATCGGAGAGCCATTTTGAAAAATAAAACACCATCAATGCCGAAAACATGTGGGCTCTATTCGCATAGGTTCAATCCTTGTTGTCCACGCAAGGAGTGTTTGTAACCTTAACGCATTTTCCAACCACATTTGAAAGCATTAAAAATAAATCCTTGTGTCACATGCTACACGGTATTTACTCCATCCGCCTTCCACGTAGCATCGATGTTGCCACCAGACCGGAAATTCAAACCACTGCTCCTATGTTCCGGGCATTCCACTTATTATATATACGGGTTATGGAAATGAATTTAACTGCGCGATTACTCGAGGTAGCTCACAGCGCATGAAAGATGGGATCTTGTCCGACAGTTCTAGTCACAGCTGTTGTTGGGGAAAACTAGGTAGCAAACACGTTTTATCAATGGTTGTCAGTTCTGAATGCAGCTCCAAGTCATCTAAGAAGAGTTGTTAGCCATTTTCTCATCATCTTTGTGCATCCATTCTTGTGATAACACATCTCTGAGTCAGCAAGTTTGATTTGAGGACAAGGCCTGGAAGAGAGGGCTATTTTGGGCATCTTTATCTTCTGAATACAGCTCCAAGTCATCACAGACGCAGCCACATTGGTTAAGGGCAGTTCTGGGTGTTTTGGCTTGATTTTTATGGTATCTTTCTTCGACAGGTCAGTCGTAGCTAGGAGGAGCACCTACAGTTAGGCCGCAGGCCTAAAGTGACCTATTCAGGAGGCTGAGGAGCAGCAGTAGGCCGCAGGTCAGCTATTGAGTGAACAAGGGGTTGTAGGGCAGCGTTTTGAGGCCTAGAAGGTGACCCAAATGGCAACAAAGGAGAGAGAACAAGTTTGGGAGAAGGCTGCACTGATTGGGAGGTCTGGAAGTGGAGAAAAGAGCATTGTAGCAGGCTGCTAGCAAGCCCTAACCAGTGACTAGAATTGTAGAGAAAAGTACCAGCCTTTGAGTTTGCAAAGGTGTGAATTTGTGTAGTTTTGGATGCTAGTTTAATGGTAGTGCCTGGTTGGACAGAGATTGGCATCTTGACAATTGTTGGAGGGCAGCGTGAAAGTACCCAAGCTGGAGCCCTACGTGAGCACTTTGATGTTGATAGGGAGATTTACAGAGACGTCGATGCCATTTCTTGTGGTATATATATATATATATATATATATATATATATATATATATATTTTTTAAACACATCGTCTTTATTATGTATGAAGATCTGGCTAATTTCTGATTTTCCAACACAAATTTAAATGTACAATTGTTAACCGCCGTAGGATTTCTTTTCTCGGTAAGATGCAACAGGCATCAGTCCAAGCACTGAAACAATCCTCTGTTTGTTTGGTCAACCTAGTCCAATGACAATCTAAAAGCCAACAGTGAGCCTAAACATCACTAGATTTTGAATTATGCAATGTTTTTAAAATTGTTATTTTGCTAAGACAATTTTTTTTGTTTTTTTTTGTTTTTTTTACAGCTATATACTTGCCAGATAGATAATTTTTGAGAAACTGTTCTTCAATTTTGATTCTGGACCTCCTAATGCTTTGTATTTTTTAGAGGACTAAATTTCTATAATTCAAATACAGGCAGGGCAGGGCAGTGAAGAATTTACAGACGGTATTCAAGTCAAAATTCAGGAAAACGCAGGTGGGTGTAAGCCCTGTAAGGTCAAAGGGTTTCAACCTCCCTCTGATACCAAGTGTAAAGACCGACAACACATTTCCTGATTTATATCATGAACCTGTAAACAGATTTCCTGAGATCTTACAAAATAAATTAATAGCACTGCTGAGGTACCTACCTGTGTCGTTGCAGTTGAAGATGCCTCCAGTGGCACTGCTATAGTTTCTAGAAGACCGTTTCCACCCAGCCAAACTAAGTAGGACCTAGCTGCTCAATCCAGTAAGCTTCTTAACAAAAGCCGACTGTTCCCCCGTGCCCAGAACCTCAGAAATCTCAAGCTTTTCCTATGCCTGAATCCCTTCTCCTTCAGAATTCTTCCCTCTGGTTTTTTGTGTCCCCTTCCCAAATCCATGTCCCATGGTTTTATTCTCTTCTTTGGCGGTGGTCGCCATTCCATCTGCAGCCCACCGCTCAACCTGTTGATGACAAGCCCTGTCTTACGTATCCCTCCCTTGTCTCATTTAATGTCGTGAATGAATATATTTTATGTTTTGAAACCTTATGATATTTTATTAAATATTCTTTTAATATATCTTATATATCGTATATACCACATTAGGATTTAATATATATTAAAACATTATAGACATTATTTTTAACATATCACCTCGTTTTAGTATATATTTGTTTTAATATAACATTATAAACTTCATACTTGGATCCCTTTTTTATTAATTACATATATATATTTTAACATTTATTTTATTAATTTATTAATATAATTTTATCAATAATCTGGAATATATAATATATATAGTCATCTTTTAAGATCTACCCATACCTTAAGCAATATTTATGAATGAGTAGAACCTCTATTCCAAGAAGTGTCATGGTATTTAGCACTTACAATAAATTTAGTATAAAATACTAGTGCGGTGTATGCGACACATGCATATGTAGCTATCATATGCATGTACCGTATACCTGCAATTATGCTTGCATTCTTTATATTTATAGATGGGTCGTTACACTGAAATCGATGCTAAAATAGAGTTCCATCCAATTGTACATTTCCCCATCTACAAGTTGCATCTGCTATTTCCTGTAAATATGGTGGACTATGCTTCGAAGACTGAACACAGAAACAAAATTCTAGTACACATTGTGTAATCCTAATGCCACAATTCACAACATATCCAAGTTGCTCCTTTGTCCTAAGCTGATTAAAACATGGCTTGTTTACAACATCTTCAAAGAGATCCATTATGGCCCTTGCTCTAGTTGAACTCTAACCAATGTCTTGATCCATTTGAACATAAATCTCAACAACAAAGTTTTCCTCTGATTTATTCTTCATATTTGCATTCTGGAGTAGGCCAATGCTAGATGGCAACTTCGTGATTTTCTCTATAAGCCACAACTCAAATGGCAAATTTGTTGCTGAAAATAATTCTTTGAACATATTTGCAAGAGAGATAGCTTCATACTCCAATAAGTTACTGTGACAGAGACCTTCAATATAAATCTAATTAAAAAGTTTTGGGATAAAGTTATCAAGTCTGCTAGAGTCAGTGAAAGAAGACAAGAAGGTTTGTCGTCCATGTGCCAAAAGTCCTTTTGCAAAATCTGTAGTCTTAGATATGCTGGATGCGTTAATGGTTCCATGTTGGTGTTCACATAGTTTCTTTCCATGTTTCCCTTCATCACCTCCAAACAAATCTGCAGTAGGTGTAAAGGTTGTCAAGAATTGCAGCAGGTGTAAAGGTTGTCAAGAATTTTAGCAATTTTTATGTTAAAACCGGTAGCTTTTCATTAAACTCAAAAATCTTTAACTCAAGCTTCTCCTAAAACAAGAAAATGTTGTTTCCAATCTAGCAATGTCTGCCTGACAGAGTGTCTCGTTGAGCACATCCAGGAGAAGGTTCACATACAGTTGAGTGAGTGCACAAGTCTTTATGCTTTTATAAGCCTCTTTTAAAGTTATCAAGAAGTATGTATGTGGAACATTAAATATTCGATCCAATTTATATCAAATCTTGATCAGTGGATCACCAACAATTCCTATTGGATTTCCCATTGAGTTATCGATATTCAAGTCAGTTAAATTTTTAATTGAAGAATCACATGGAATGAAATGTATATATGGGTCTATAATAGGGGAATTTTCCCAAGCCTCTATAAAGAGTAGACAAAATATTTTACAATATGGTAGGTTACACCAAACCATGGTTAAGTTGGACACCTGAAAACTGGCGATCAAAAGATTTTGTCAATATATCAACTCTCATATTATGGGGATTGAAGAAGCTTAGCCTATTTTCTACCAATTTAGGATCCAATATTTCAAATGCATAATCTTTATATATGATATGCTCTTTCGTGTATACCAACAAACTCGCTGCAAGCCCTGTGGCATAGTCATCTTCACCATCGTAATCTGTAATTGACATAACCTCTTCCTGATCTTTTGCGAAATGTAGTGATTCTTCATCAATAATTTCTGTCGAATCATTTTCTTCCTCCCTGTTTTCATCTTCAACTGTCATATACCCACTTTGATTTTCAGTCTCATTTATGTCACATTGAGGAGTTTCTAATTTAACATGTTCAACATCCTTTTCCAGGTCAGAGCATTCTTTATTGTTAGTCTTTTCACGTCAATGTCAAGTTCCATTGTATGTATTGAATCTGGTGTTTTAAAAGTCTTTAATGATTCTGTAAAGGATCTTTTTATTTGTTGTCATGATTCTTGAATTTCACTTAACAGTTCAATTCTAGATTTATGAAATTCACTTAATTCCGTGATTTCAGAACCTAAACTTAATGGCAGATTGTGCAGCAGAAAACATCCTAAGGATTGAATGGCTCTGATACCACTATAGCAACAAAACTATGGCTTGTTGTACTTTAAAATGTAAAATACACAATGTATGTAAGTAATACTTTTTATTAATAAGATGAATGTACAAGGATGACTGAACGTTACAATGAGAGCCCCCTTTCATACCTAGGCAAGTTCCCCTTCAATGAATGGTCATGTCATTTAGAGACATGCATCTTCATTAATTAATTATTAATTAACTATAATTATGATTACTATTTATTCATTTATATTTATTTTATTTCATATCAATTATATTCATAACATGTTTACTCAATTGCAGGGTTGAAGGTGCCTGAAATTAAATCACCTCTTTTATGTTATCACTTCAATCGAACCTCACTCAAATGCATTCTATTAAGTAGATGAGTTGCTAGTAATGCTCAGGTATAAAAATGTGACCCATCAGCAGTTCTCCAACTAACATATAGGATCCTTCCACACTACATGAAATTAAATCACCTCTTTTATGTTATCACTTGAATCGAACCTCACTCAAATGCATTCTATTAAGTAGATGAGTTGCTGGTAATGCTCAAGTATAAAAATGTGACTCATCAGCAGTCCTCCTAACATATAGGATCCTTCCCCAATACAAAAAATAAAGCATATATAGAATATATATCAGCATACACTAAAGGATGTAATGCACCCTTGTAATAAGGGGTGTCTGGAATAAAATATTAACCACAATTTCTCTCAGTGATACTAATAATGAATGTAATTTTTCGCAGAATAAGATCATCGTTAACCTTTAACATATATATTAAAAAGAGTTACATTCAAAGAGCACTGGCCATTTGAGCACTATCAAAAACAAGACCAAGTTCCAAGCTGGAAATTTTGTCTTTTCTCATCTATACATTCATCAACAGCATAATGCTTTCATCAGCAGAAATAATCTACATCATTTGATCACATAAAATTTCATTAAAAAACTCAATAGTAGCCTCTGGGAACTTCGGCATAAAACGAAAGTTCTTCACTATCTTCAATCATCATATATAATCAGCATCAGAGCAATACTCAAAAGACCTTTCACATCTAGATCAATAGTTCTTAGAGTGAGTGCTTCTTCCACCCCAGCTGTCATCTCCTTGAGCAGCAAAGCCAGGACGCCTTCATGACAAGGTCAAACATTCTCCAATGACTGATTCATATTTTCCCTGAGTACTTGAAATGTCTTTCATAATCAAGCCTTAGTGCCTGAAGTGAACTCCGGCGGGGACCCTCTGCAATATAAAAAGAATCTTTCAATTCAAGCGTGTACATTTTTTTCGCTGTCACAAAAGAATTAAAAAATAAAAATAAAAATAAATAAAAAAAATTACAGCTACCACTCTAAATAGAATACCAGCATCTAGTTTTTTTTATTTAGGAACGAATCAATAATTTCAATTTGTCAATTCTTTCTGACATTGCCGAAGGTAGCAATTAATTGAAATCTCAAGGTAATTATTCAATGCAAAGATGCTAAACACCCTTTCAATTAAAACTATTATAAATTCCATGGAAGTGTGGTCTAGCGGCGAGCAGCACCGCGCTTGGGCTTGTATGAATGTGAACACCCAGGTTTATAACCCCCCGAGTAGGTGTGGATGAGTCCAAGTAAAAGTCCTCATGACACAGCAGCTTAGCCAAAGGGATTCTAAAAATATGTATTTCCTACTTTAGCAGAATACAGACAAGGGTGTGGATCAGGATCTGGATATTGATCTGCCAGATTTTTGACAGGCCAGGATCTGGATACAGTGGGAAACAGCAGGTACAAATAATATAAATATATTTTTTTAATTAACAAAAAAAGAGACTTGAGAATAAAAATTATTGAATAGTCACCGCAATAGAACTATAAGCTACAAGCAAAAAAGAGAGTTCTTGTGCATATTATTAGTAGCCATAACAAAAAAAAGACATCAGAATAAAAACTATTCAAGAGTCACAATAGTAGAACTAGAAGTTACAAACAAAAAAGAGAGTTCTCGTGCATATTACTATTAGCCATCCATGTAACATAACTAATAATTAGATAAGTTATAACCATCATCGATAATTGATAATTTTGAAGACCATTTGCGCGAACATGAAGCAAGTCATAACAGTTTACATGAGCCATGTCCACATGTCCATATCAGCAGCAAATAAAGTGGTTTTCTTGAATGCTATGACACGGCTAAACAATAATGCAGGTGAAGCAAGCAACAACGTAGCACATAAGGAAGAGGATCAATCCTAAGTTGCACGAAACGCTAAAATGTTTCAGAGTTTCTGAAACTGGTACATTTAGAAACGTCATCTCCCAAAAATGGAAACATCAGCCGAAATGCCGACTGAAATGTCATATATGTATATATTTAAAAAAAGTTATAAATAAATGACTAACACATTATCTTGCAAGTAAAAAGGGAATAAGATCCATAGATGACAATTTAGAAGGAAAACCAAGTCTATATTAACTCTCATAGATAATTACATGATGGTCGAATTTCAGGTACGGGTACGGCCTGAAACACCGGGTTCCTAGAAGTTTTGTGCAACATAGGATCAATCAAACCTTGACAACAGACCTTAAGCATAAAGATGGATCAAACCTTGAGAGTAAACCTTGAGATCTGACATAGATAGATAAGACCTCAAAAGTTGAGAGCAGACCTTGACATAAGGATAGATCAGACCTTGACCAACTATGGGGATTAGGGTGTTGAACTTTGGGTGTTTAGGGTTTTGGAATTTCTTCAAATTGATTTTTGGGCATGATTGGTGGGTCAAAAGAGTATTGAAAATCTCAGGACCCATTTCAAAATTTCAGGGTCCATTTCACATTCCACGGGATTCATTTCATGGGATCAAGATCCATTCACTTCTCCAAGGGATCTGCTTCCATGATATATCCTAGATGGATCCACAGACCCTACATACAAGGGTGACAGATCCAGCAATAAAGGTATTTCCCCCCAAAAAAACTATTATAAACGATAAACTACTTACCACACAGGATCAGCATTTCCCTACAGCTTCAAACATAATGTTGTGTTTTTCTGACTCACATCTATAAAATACATACAACTCTCACCCTTTTAATTTAGTTGATTCATAGTAGCCATGTTAAAAATTTGTAAAACGTTAAACACTTTCAAATGCATATAAAAATTATACTCACAAAGAACAATAAACATATAAATAGTATTTAGAGAATCATTTGAAAGTTTGAAGCAGTTTAATCAGGATGGGATTGGTAGGTGCCAACCAATACATGGAATGTATTTGAATTCATAGCCCTGCAGGCTCTATGTTTAGATATTGATGGATTCCTCTTGGTTATTCCAAAACTTTTCAATGTCCGCCTCATGGAGTACCAGTTGAAAGATATATATTGAACAGATATGGCAGTCCTTTGTTGGTTTATATTATCCAACCAAAACTGGGTCTATTAGCCAAGAACTATGGCAGGATGGCAATTTTAGATTATATGCTATTTACCTAAACATATTGTTTTGAAGTTTAGTCACTGATTTAAGAGATTGAATGCAACCTACTGTGAAAAAACATTAATTATTCCACTAGAGATGAAAGCCAAAAAAATGTAGAAATTTAGGGAGCAGGCATATATAGGAAGGTGGCAAGAAAAGATGATGATTGAATTTTATTATTGCTGTTGCAGCGAATAGTAAATACACCTCTGGCATACACCATGACATCATGTATCATCACAAATTGTAACACCCTAAGCGGTATGATGGTTTAACCACCTAACTCTAACCTTCTCATTTAGATGTCACAATGGTCATATGTCACTAATATAAAGTGACCATTAAACAAACATTTATAATTCCTAATGCAACGCATGTAATCAACCATATTTAACCTAACTAACCCTAATTACTAACAGTCGTGACTATTTATCAGGACCATACCTTTTCATTAATGTATTAATCAGATTGTATCATCATCTAATATAAATTAATCAATTATATTGTTTTATCTATATGGATATGTGGGGTTGTCCCTCTTTTTATGATGGCTCCTCTTAATTGTACAAAATTTTAAGGTCCGTGTAGCCCTCGGGTTTTAGTTTGTTTTGCACAACATTGTTTAATGCCCACAACCCATTTCATTGTAGTTCATATATAAACTGTTGATCTATGGTAGCATCGGATGTGTTCTAAGTCTCAAAATTTGTAGGGATGCTTAGACACATGCATTCTCCAATACACATAAATCGCTTTGGTAAATTCCACCTGGAGATAGTTTTATTAAAATAATTAATTATTTTTAATGGGACCTTAAATTTAAACATAAAAAATTAAAATAACTAATGGGTATTAATCTGAATTGTGGGTGTAACTTCTAGAAGAAGACGAGGATCAAGCCAAAATGATTAAGCCATTGACTAGGAGTTAATCTAGGTCATTGGTTGTCTAACAGAAAGATATAAGAAGAGGCTTGAGGGGCACTTGGAGAACACAAAAAGAGAAGATCAAAAGTTCGATTTTCTAAAGCAGAGCAGTTGCCGGAGAGATTTTCAATAGTGATCTTTTGTAGAGAGGGGCAGGGATAGTATCTGGTGAGGAGTCTTTCCCTGGGCCAGAGAGTACAAGGCAGAGAGGAGAGAATGACATCCAAAGAGAGGTTGACGCTGGCCCACATAGTGTTGATGCAATGACAATGCAAAGCCCAAATGGAGATCGAATTACTTGCTGAGGAAATCGAGTTTTAGACGCCAAGAGCAAGGGTGTGAGACCGGGAGGCTGGAAATCAAAGTTTTTGGGCAGCAGAGGATTAGAAGGAAGAGCAGCGCAGTCCCCAATAGAGGTGACGGAGAGACTGCGTAAGGTTGACGTAGTTTTGTGCAGAGGCTAATGCAGAAGGGACGCAAAGCCTCTTTCCAGCGAGATCAAGGTCAGATTCTTCCAGTGACAGGGTGAGAGCATCTCACTACTTGTTTTGTCCAGTTTTTCTCTATATAGGATAGCCAGTTGGGCATCCGATGAATTGTACTCATAAATTACTACTGCTTAATAATAAAATCCTCAAAGCTGCTACACTAGTTTTCCCGCGTTGGGTTTTTCGGGAACATTTGCCCAAAAATAACTGTGTAGATGTGTTGTATTTCTTTCCTGTTCAATTTCTTGTTTCTGCTTATAATTTAAATGGAGTAGACTGCAGTGTATTAGTTTCTCTATTTACTATAGGAAACAATAAGTAACTTGATTCAGAAATTAACAAGTAAGAGAAACTTAATCAGTTGTAGTAGAAATTTGGTCATCCAAATTTCACATGGTATCAGAGTTGCAGGTGGAACAAGAGAGTTGTGCCAGAAGAGCCCAACGTTGAAGGAGGAAGGGAGTTCGAAATTCCTGCAAAGGCAACAATTCGAATCTCCAGAGGGTTTGCGCAGTCAGGCTATGAGGGTAAGATTTTCGTGGTAAATCTCCCTTTGAGTGAGTCAACAGACAGGTAGGATTTCCAAATCGAGATTTGTCAGCAGCAAAGGGAGCAGTGCAGTAGAAGCTTCATCAAAGAGGGTTTTTTGGGGGGACGCAGTTTTCTGCAAGCAGTTGTTGGGCCGAAAGACATCAGAGGGAAGAGAGAGACACGGTTGAGGGAATTCTTCCCCAGAGGACTTCCAGCCAAGGAGTCTAAATTATCACTAGTTGAGCAGCAGCGGAGAGGGACAAATCTACAAGCTCCAGCAAGGAGTGTGTAGGCCAGTCTAGTGTTGCGCAGAGGAGAGAGGAGGCTATTTGATCCGAATCGGATCCACAAAAGACTGTCAAGAACTTTGACTGTATCGAGTTGAACAAATCTCTAATAAAATCCAAAACAACATCAAAAACACCCTGAACTAGTGGCCATGGCAACAGGGGCGGAACGATGAGGACCTCGGTCAAAGCGCTTTGACCGAGCCCCATGGAGACTGCGCAGGAGGTCAAAACAGCCCTTGGGAGCCCCGAATCGGGAAAATGAGGCGATTGCGCTAATCGCGCATCGCTAGGCAAACGGGGCCAAAATGGGGAAGCTTTAAGCACTCGGTCACGTTAGGAGCCAGAGAACCGAGGGCAGAGAAAGAAAAAAAGTGCTAAAGGACAAAGGCGGGACCCGCACTTTGGAAAACTGGCAGTATCGATCGGGGTGCCCTTGAACGGTAAGAGGTTTTGGAGGAGAGCGGAGCAATCCCACTCAGCGATCGACGCGTGGCAGCGAAGGTGAGACAAAAACCGTCGTCCGATCAACTAAAATAAAATAGCTAATAGTGAACAATGGCTTCCTCAAGCCATGTCATCAACATCACTCAGATCTTCAATTAGCATGCTCTCCAAGTAGGAATCACTCTCATCTTGAGGCTCTTTTTCATCCATAACAACTAGAGGTAGCTCAATAAGGCCATCTGGTTGTATCTCCTCACCCACACACATAGCATCATTTGTGTATTGGTCCCATCTCTTGAAAGGACCCTCCTTGTAACCAAGATCTTTTTGAGATATGACACAAAGTGTGCTATGAATGTACACTAAGTTCTCTACCTTCTTTGAGCCCAACCTATTTCTCTTTACCAAATGGATAAAGGCATAAGTACTCAAATTCCTCTCGAAAGATGCATAACTAGCTACTTGGAATATTAGGGGAAGCCCATTAAATTAATTAAA
>APFE030699892.1:197588-227613 GCA_000404065.3 Pinus taeda | reverse complement strand
CCCGTCCCCGCACCCACGTTTCCTGGCAACATAGTTATGTACCTATAATCAAGAACTTCAAACTTCAAACTTCTCCCTTCTTTGTATACTGTTCACCGCTTTGATCACCTTTGCTCTGATACCATGTAGAAATTCTCACTGTAGAATCACCTGATAATGCAATGTAACTAAAGCAAAATACTTGATCTACTTCTACTATCAACCTTTGCAGAAGCTTAATCAATTTGAGCAAGATCAATCGGAACACATATAACAGAGAAGAAGAAAACATACACATGAAACATAGAAGAATACTCTGAGGAAAGCCTCAGCTAAAAACCCCGTTATCTGTATTATAATACAAGTGGAAATATCTCAGGATTACACAAAGCTTTAGCTCTCAAGCTATCCAGCTCTCAGTACAATCCCTCACTGCTGCTCATAGACCGAATAGACAACACATATGCCTTCCTTCAGTCCTCCAAGCCTCCTATTTCCTTGCGCAGTTTCTCCTGGGTCCTCTAGCTGCAACCTGTGTGATTCTCACCTCACACACAACAATGACCTCTGAAATAACTGTGCAATCCTGAAGGAGATAATTCCTTTTGCATGGATGAGTTTCCTTTATAGGAAAAATCCTCCAACTGGTAGTACAATGTCTCTGTCTTTAATCTCAACTGGGTCTCTGTCTGAACTGACATGCATGGGTTATTTATGAGAGTATATTCAGTTATCTAGAGAACACTAGTTGCATGCATACATGCATTAACTCACTGAACTCACAATTAGTTCCTCCAACTATTTGAAACTAATTTAACTGGACTTAACTCAGTTAACTGAGCTAACTAATTACAACGCAAATACAATTTATCCTTATCTCCTTAATTAACTCAAGGTGAATTAATTAATTATTTTTCAAACAGCTGGTGAGACTAAATTCGAATTTTAATTCAAGGACAAATTAAAATTGGAATATATCCTGAAATGTTATCTATAGCAATGCTACTTTTAGCATTTCTATTTTTTGCTTTCCTTGTTGCTATTTTCAACACTGGTACCTGAAATGCAATCTATAACAATGCTATTTATAGCATTTCTATTTTTAGCATTTCTTGTTGCTATTTTCAACAAGGTTATTAGGTTCACTTGGTGTAGTATGGATTGGGAGTAAAGAGAGCTTAGAAACAATAATACCAAAACGAAAAGTGGAAATAAATTTTATGGTTTTGAGGGTGGTGAATAAAAGGGAGAATAGAGCCTTGTTTCCTTGGCCTATGCAATCATGCATGCAATCTAAGAGAGTTATTCTTCAAGAGAGATTAGGGGCATTCACTCACAATCTTATATCTTGGAGGCCACTCCAATCTTGCGTCATGCCACTTGATTTTGTTGCGTCATGCCACTCCAATAGTCCCTAAATCAAGGTGTATGAGTTGGATCAACATAGGAAGTCAATTAGTAATGAATAGACACCATGGATCAAGTGCCAAGTCATCACAAACACAACAACCTCCAAACGTGTGCCATAACCACCATCCATAGCCTCAATCCACAAGAAATGCCTCCATGTGTGCAAGCAATCGAGCGCTCCATGAGAATGGGATGTAAAATTATCATAAAGTACAACCTCAACATCAAAATAGAACCAAGAAGCTAAGGGTTTAAGTCCCATAACCATCTATGCAACAAAGAGCATGTTTCCCTCTCCTAGGATCCTAAAAACCATGAAGTGGAGTGTTCCTCAAAATGAAGGGTATATTCTATAGAATATTTTCATAGGGAATCAATATATAGTAGAAACCTCAAGGTGCTCTTACCCAAAACTGCAGTGTTAACTAACATTATCCAAGTGTTTAAAACACCCTATATATTGAGCTAAGTGCTAAAAATCCATAGTAGAGTGGAGCGCTCACCAAAATGCAGTCTATCCCATCAAATATGACTATAAGACCAAGATAGTCACCAAAAATCCTAAGGCACTTTGTCCCACCAATGTGATCCATCAATCATACTAAAATGTTGCCTAAAACAATAGGTTGCTAAGAAATGTGCCAAAGAGGTAAGAGCTCTTCTATATTAGGTGTCTATTTCATCAAATATTTGTTACAAAATCCCGATAGAGTCCTCAAATGCTAGGGCACTCCATCACAAGTTCATATTTCATCATACCACCATCAAACATAGACAATCCCCCTAGGGTTCTCCAGACATGTCAAGGAGGTGAACGCTCTTCAATTAGCTTCTCTATTTTTTCAAGCATCATCAACAAAGTAAAATAGACATAAGAAAGGCTAGAGCTCTCCTTTGCAAGAGTGAGATGGCATGTCATCATCAAGGCCTTGAGTAAAACTCCCCAAGGTGTTGAAAAAATTGGTAGTTGCGGTAGATATTTTCATTAGCAAAAGAGAAAAATTACATTTTTCATGTTGACCAAGTCGACCTTTCTTGGGCAAGTTAGCCCCACTCATTGAATGGTTTTAACCGTCGACCTTACTTGGACAAGTTAGCCCCACTCATTGAATGGTTTTGACCCTATGGTCAAAACCCTCCTCCTAACTCACATATAAATAGAAGTTCGTGTGACCTCATTTGACATCTCATCCATCACACCAATTCAATTTGAAACAAGAAGATTCATCCACACATGCAAAGGAGAAAAGGAGAAGATCTTATCTGCATTGACCAACTATTTAACTTACGTTTTGACCAACGTTGACCTAGGTATTCTTGCTTCTGTTTGACCGAGATTTTGACTAATTTTGGAGGCTAGAAATTTTAATGGTTTGTTGACTCTGTTTGACCAAAAGATTCCTCCTGTTATGGCTTGTTCACTAAGGTTTGACCTCAGGTCAACTTCTATTCTTTGACCAAACTTTTGACTATGGCTTGTTGACTGTAATTTGACCAAATTTCTGCCCCTTTTGTTCAGCTACCTCAGGCCAAAATTTGGCCACTCTGTTGCAAACTTTCACTTGGACAGTGCATTGACTTTTCACTCTCATTTGACTAGTTTAACTTGGCATTTATTGAGATTAGAAGTTTGGAATCTTGATTGGAATATTCTAATGTACATTTTGATGAATTGAATTCTCTCTTATAAGGAAAGATTTGTTGGGTTTTCCCTAATCATTAGCCAAATTTTTGGTGTCTCTTGTCTCATTGTTTATTATGAGCTCTATTTGCTCTATTGATGAAATGAATGGTTGAATTGTGTCATAAGTGCTTAATGATAGGATTGCTCTAAAGAAGAAATATTGTATCATTAGAAGAAGTTATCAGTTTCAAAAATTGCACTAGTCTTGATTGCACTAGAAAATCAACAAAAGGGAGCCCCAAACAAGGCAAGTAATAAATTTTACTAACCCCACCTGCTAGTTGTTATGAATAAAATATTGATATAAATAATGTAAATGTAAATAATAATAACACATCGTAAATAATGATTAATTAGTAATTAGTTAATAGAGACGTATGTCCCTAAGGACATGACCATCGGTGAAGAGGTATCTACCTAGGTATATAAGCAAGCCCTCACCGTCATTGTAATCATCTCATCAATTATGTTATATAATATTCAATATACAATTACTTGTCCTACAATGGGTGTCTTTGTCTTCAAAGGATACTTAAGATTATTGTTGTATACGAACTTTGTTCTTTCAAGTGGTATTAGAGCTATGTTGGCAAATCCCGGCCTTTGGCCATCAACCTTGCATCAACCTTGTTGTTGTGAAATTGAAAGTGTTTCGCTATAGAAGTTTTTGGAGTTTCTCCATTTGTTGATTTCATCATAGGCACTTGGCCATTTTTAAAGAATAAAAATATATATATTTATAAAGTTTATATTACAAAAAAACAAACAAACAAACAAACTTTGTGGCAAAAAAAAAGTGAAAAATAAAAAATTTATATATTAGAAAAATGAAGAAGATCAAGAAAGAATTTATTTAAATATAAAAATAAAAAATAATTTATGTATATAAACAAAAATAAAATTTAAAAAGAATGAAAAAGGGGTAACAAAAAAAAAAAAGATTAAAAGAAAAATAATGAAACAAGGTATATATAAAAAATTAAATAAAATCAAAAAGTCAAAAATAAAAAGAATCGATCGATCAGCGACTATGGAACATAGCATAACCGAGAATTGTTGCCTCCTGCAAATTGTGCCACGTTGCCTGTTGCTATCATCATCGACTGTCGGACGCCTTTCGTCGTAGCCCTAACTGATTTGCTACTAAGATTTTGACTTCTACTCTCCCTGTCTCACCCCAGCTTCTAGCTACAGAAATTGAACTCTCCAACAAATTTCGAACTCCCTAAAGGCTTCTACGTTGCCTCTGCGTCACCTTGCATCAACCTCTGAGTTGCTTCTCCCGGATCTCTCTCTACCTCCTCTGCTGAGTATTCCCGGATCAAGAGAAATCTCCAACCGAAACTATCCCCGCCCTTCACTACAAAAACTCACTTCGAATTTCTCTCCGGCAGCTACTCTGCTTCAGAAATTCGATCTTCTAAACTCTATTCGGTGTGTACTCAAAGTGCCCCTCAAGCCTCTTCTTATATCTTTCTGTTAGACAACCAATGGCCCAGATTAACTTATAATCAATGGCTTAGATCATTTTGGCTTGATCCTCATCTTCTTCTAGAAGTTTCACCCACAGTTAGATTAATACCCTTTAATTATTTTCATTTCCTAAGTTTAGACTTAGGGTCCCATTAAAAATAATTAATTATTTTAATAAAATTGTCTCTGGGTGGAATTTCCCAAAACGATTGCTGGGTATTGGAGAATGCATTTGTCTAAGTCTCCCTGCAAATTTTGAGACTTAGAGCAGATCCGATGCTACCAGAAATCAACACTCGCTCTTAGCAAGGAATGTGGTCCAACAATGCACCATGCTGAAGCATCACTCTGTTTTGTAACATCTCCTTCTGCGCTGCTGATGTCTGACATTCTGTCCACCAACTACTGCGCAAATGTTGCATTTGTATTGTTGTTGACCCTTCCATTGTCAACAATGCATCTGTACAACAACTCCCTCTTAATTTTGCATCTGTGTTGTTACTGCTACTGCCACTGCCAACTGCATTTTCACTGCAACCTTCTCAACTGTTGTTGCTACTGCATCAACAATGGAATAGCATCCCAAATCACTGAACTAGTGTTCAGTATGATGCATCTCGTTGCTGGAGTCTGATTGTTGCTCGTCTCTACGCTAACCCTCTGAAGCCTCTGCGCTACTGCTGACCTCTGTTCTGTGCCAACTGCACTGCAGTCAACTTTGCTTTGCATTGCTCAGTCTCGGGTGCTCCTAGCCACTGCAACTGTCACTCTGGCAATGCTCTACACCAACTAACACTGGCCCATCCTACTGCTTCTAATATAGGCTCCCATAGCAAGGAATTGATCTGAGAGGTGGGCTCCTCAAGGATCTTGCCCAACTGCAGTCCTTTCGAACTACATTTCTAAATCACCCCACCTCCCTCCTGGAGATGCCTAGGCTGTCATAGAAAACTCCTCCTCTTCGATCTTCGCAGATGTAACCTTCGAATCATGCTTCTCATCTTTGTCCTTCTTCATGAGAGGACACTGTGTTGCGTAGTGACCGAATTCACCACACCTGAAGCATTTAATCTTCGAAACATCTTTCTTCTTCTTCTATTGCTCCTGTTGCCCCTTGGATGTGAGGGTTGCATTCTCTTCCTCCTCCTTGGGCTTCGACCCACTACTGCTACTTTCGTCTAGTTTACACTTGACCCAAGTCTCTCCCCAACTCCTCTTGCTTAAGAGTTGCCCCCATTTCATCCCAGTTTGGCAAAGTCGCCATGCCTAGGATGCTCTGGAAAAAGACTTGTCACTCCTCAAATACAAACTTTAGGGCTAGTCTTACCATCTTGGAACCTTGAGGTGTTGACCCCAGAGTTTCCAGCTCATCTTGGGTCTCCTGAAGCTTTGCAAGGAACGGATCAATGTGTTCCCCATTTTGCATCTTCATAGACCTCATCTTCTGCTCCAAGTACATCTTCCACTGCTCGAAAGATCCCTAATATAGCGTCGACAATGCATCCCACATCTCCTTGGCAGTGTTTCTGCCAGCAATGTGACAAACTATATGATCCTTCACTCTGTTGAGGATCATTCTTTTTGTCTTCACCATTTCTCCCTTGTACTTCTTAAGCGGATCTACTAGCTCAACTGCCACGTTGTCGACGTAGACTTTGAGAAAATGCTCATCCAGAAGGCATGACATCCTTGCCTTCCAGATCACATAGTTGGAAGCCCCATCCAACCTATCCTGGTCTCTCAGTCCACTAGCTACCATCTCTGCCAATAGAAATGTCGAATCACCTCCTCTCTCTTGTTTTTGCTCAGCAAATGAAAATTCGAATTCCCTAGCTAGGAATTCTCTGAGGAAGAAATTCCCTCAAATGTCTCTCTTCTTCCTTCTGACATTTTTCTTCCCAGCAACTGCCTGCAGAAAACTACATCACACCAGGAATCCCTCTTCGCTGGAGCTTCTGTTGCACTGCTCCCTCCGCTGCTGACAAATTTCGATCTGGAAATCCTACCTCTATGTCGACTCACTCAGAGAGAGATTTACCACGAAAATCTTGCCCTTCTGGCCTCACTGCATAAACCCTCTTGCGATTCGAATTGTTGCCTCTACAGAAATTTTGAACTCCCTTCCTCCTTCAGCACTAGGCTCTTTCGACATTGTTCTCTTGTTTCACCTATAGCTCTGATACCATGTGAAAATTCCGATGCCCAAATTTCTACTACAACAATTGATTAAGTTTCTCCTACTTGTTAATTTCTTAATCAAGTTACTTATTGTTTCCTACAGTAAATATCGAAACTAATACACTGCAATCTACAACATTAAAATTATAAGCGGAAATAAGAAACCGAGCAAGAAATAAATACACAACACATTACACCATTATTTTGGACAAATGTCCCCAGAAAAATCCAATGCAAGAAAACCGGTGCCGCAGCTGAGGGTTTGTATTATTAAGCAGTAGTTTTTTCTGAATAAAATCTCTAGATGCCTTACTGGCTATCCAGTACAGAGAATATTACTGATAGAAGATTAGTGAGAAACACATCAAACTATCACTGGCGATCCTGACTGATCCAGCCATAGAATGGCTAGTCCCTTGTTGCCTTTGTGCTGCCTCTGTGCAGTGTCTACGTCAGCCCAGCGTCACACTATCTATGATTTGCGTCACTCTTCAAGGCTGATCGATTTGATTCTGAGATTCTAACTTCGGCTCTCTTGGTTTCACACCCCGGCTTCCAGCTACAGAAATCGAACCCTCCAGCAAATTTCGAACTCCCTCAAGGCCTCTGCGTGGCCCTATGTTAGCCTCTTCTGACTCTGAATTCCCTTGCTCGGATCTCTCTCTGCATACTCTGTTGAGTATTCCCGGATCATGAGAAATATCCAACCAGAACTATCCTAGCCCCTCACTGCAAACGCTCACTTTGAATTTCTCTCCAGCAGTTGCTCTGCTTCAAAAATTCGATTTTCTGAACTCTATTCGTTGTGTACTCCAAGTGCCCCTCAAGCCTTTTCTTATATCTTCCTGTTGGACAACCAACAGCCCAGATTAACTTCTAATCAATAACTTAGGTCATTTTGGCTTGATCCTCATCTTCTTCTGAAAGTTTCACCCGCGATTAGATTAATACCATTTAATTATTTTCATTTCCTAAGTTTAGACTAAGGGTCCCATTAAAAATAATTAATTATTTTAATAAAACTGTCTCCGAGTGGAATTTCTCAAAACGATTTATAGTTATTGGAGAACGCATGTCTCTAAGCCTCCATGCAAATTTTGAGACTTAGAGCGCATCCGATGCTACCAGAAATCAAGAGCCCCTTCACTCCTAAAGGCTTCAACTTCATCCTTTTCTCCACATACACATAGATGTATACTAGACAACCAAAGTTCCTCAATTTTCCTATCTTTGGATTCACTCTAGTGAACCCTTCCCTAGGAGTCGTTTCCCCCAATATCGTGTGAGGACTCATATTTTGCACATATACTACAGTGTTGCATGCCTTTGGCCAAAGAAACATAGGATGATCCTGGTCATGTAGCATAGCCTTGGCAAAACCAATGGTTCACCTATTCTTTCTCCCTGCAACCCCATTCTGCTAAGGATTATACGAGACTGCCATCTCCCTCTTGATAATTGCTTCCTTGCAGAAATAGTTGAAGTCATTGGAGGTGTACTTACCCCCATTCTCTGTTGATGAGAGTAGATTGGGCAGGCACTTCTACATAAGCCTAAGTGTCTAGGCATGTGGAAGTCGCCTAATTGACCCTTAAACTTAGCAATTATTTTAATTATTAAAGTAACTAACTTTTATAAGATAAAGCAAGTTAATTTAATGAAATGCAAAGGTTATTTGCATTACTGAATTAGATGAATCTCAACTATTCCTCTCAAGTGGAAGCCATTATGAATACCTCCCTAGCTAAGAGGAAGTGTTGAAGTTTTGTAGCTACGGCCAGTTTTCATAATTGATCCTAGCCCTCCAAAAATAAAGAGAAATGGAAGATGTTAATTGTATTTCAAGTTGGCCTTGAAAGAAGAAAATTTGAATTTTTCGAATTATAATTTTTGCCTCAAAATTGTAAAGTCGGCTCCAAGTTGACCCAACCCAAGGGACATGTCCATTCAAGTTCCCTTGATCACTATATATAAAGGCAATTCGACCTCATCTTTTGGACATCAAATTCAGGTCATCATTAGCACGAGTCTGAGGCATAATCTGAGGCAAGAAGAGGACGAAATCTAAGGCAGAGAGAAGAGGACGAAATCTAAGGCAAGATGTCGAAATTTCAAGACGCTGAAATTTTAGTAGGTCAAAAATCAGGAGGGTGAATTTTATCTATGTTTGATCACTGGTCAATTTGATTTGTTTTCACTGATCAATGGACAAATTTCTCTAGGAAAAGGTTGTTGGGTGTTTCCCCCAGTTTGGGGTTTTCCCATGGTGAATTATGCATTTCTTGTGTTTGGTTATCTCTTCATGCTTTCATTGTCATCATTGTTTTAATGTTGAATATTTCATATGCATAACTACTTAACGATGAAGTATCACCATATAAAGAATGAAGAAAATCATTGAAAGTAATTATCTATTAAGGAAATCCTAAAAATTCAACATTTGTGAATAAAACTCTAGAGCTAGATCTAGATTGACGTTTCCACTGAAGGAAGGAAGGAAAGTAACTAATGATGAATACAAGGATGAATAGTTTTGTAGATGGATTACCGCTCAAACTAGCAGGGATCCTAGAGGGGCACTTGCTAGGTCAAGAGCAACAATGAAGCTAAAGCCCATTGCATCACAGCTAAAGCCTCCTACTCTTTACGAACTTTCACCGATGGGAAGAGACCTGATATACACAGAATCACTTATGAGGGATAGATCAGATAAGATGGATGTGAAGTGATCTTGATCACCTTTTCCTAGGAGAGACTCAAGAGTGGGACTTGCTTGCCTTTTAAGCAAGGTACAAAGTTCTCTAGGATAGGCGTATATGTATTTGAGGGCTTGGCTTAGGGAATGTGACTTGCAAAGGAGCTTCCTAAACACTAAAATCCTTGTGGAACTTGGTTTCCCAAGTGGTTTTTGAAGAGTTGACTTTGATAAGATATGGGACCACACAGGACCAAGTGGACCTAGGTTAGGTCAAGAGGATAGGATTTAGCAACCAATGATATTCTTGACTTAATTAGGGAGGGGAAGGGGATCAAGGAATGAATTTTCAATGGAAGGCAATGCAAGGATCCCAGTGAGGTTTCTAGCCTAAGGGAAACCAAGGGTAAGAATTGGTCTTTGAGATAGGGTTTGTGATATCTCAAGATCCCACCGTCGAAATCTCATGAAATTTGGAGGGCTTCTTGAGGACACACTAGCACACTTGTGGACCAAAGGTCGAAGTATTTGGATGGCTAGATCATGAGATGGTTGATGACCTAGGTGACCTAGAGGACTACACCTACAGAAGAGAAAAGGGGAGAAGGAAACTAGGTTTAAGGCGATCACCTTTGGGTGGACCAGTGCTTAATCCTTTGGGGAGATTGGAGTTGGGTAGAATTATCATTATGGACCTTTGAATTTTCTAGTTCAAGGAGGCCTCAAAGACAACTTTGCTTGGCACTAGGGCAGCAACAAAAGTAGTTCCAAAGACTTTATACTTCATTTTGCAAGATAAATGGATTGTCAAGATGAATTCAATAATGAAGTTGAAACATCCATAAGAACACTCATTCATTATACATGGCCCATGCATGAAGCATTCACTATCCAAAAACAAAATATCCACAACTTTGCATAAGAGATGCTACAAATAAGCCTTGGTATAGCGAAATCCCAGCAACAATGTATGTGACAAAATTAGAAAGAAAGAATAGTGTTAAAATGTACTTAATGTATAAGAATATATCCAACCATCCAAAAACTTGCCATCAAGAAGCTCCAAGAGATGAAAATTATCCAAACATCAAAATTCATTCCATGCTCGAAAGATTCGTCCTCCAAGAAAGATAGCAAAAATATCTAAAGAGATACTAGTTCCAAATCCAAGTGATGATGCTAAAATAAATTCACATCACTTGTATTTATACACTTCTAATGAGTTCAATATAACTAATTAGGTCTACATTAGCCCCTACAATAAAATAATGTGCAAAATAACTAACATTTGGTGACAAGCCCACCAAACTAGCTCATAAACAAAAGAATAAGCCTCTTAAGAGGTCGAATTATGAATAGTGCATGTCGTTGAGCCTTGGAGGAGGTCTAATGGAGTCCATGTGTGCCATAATGTGTAGTTGAACTCCCAAAAGCAGTGGACAAGGGGTTGGCCCCTTGCAATAACCTATGGTGCTCCAAATGACATGTGGGGACACACAAGTGTCCTCAATGGTCTCCAAACAAATCGAAGATGCCTATAGATCGCCTGCAAGGGCTAGGATGATGGTGCAGGTGATGCCACATCATCGTGCAAGCCCTAGATCATCTGCCAAGTGTATGGTGCAACTTTGGGGCCAACTGGGCATGATGGATCAGGTGCATCTTCCTCGTCCAATAAGTGAACCATGAGCATCTCTAAATGGATGTGTGGATTCATGGAGTGGTGTTTGCTGTTGTGGAGGCCCATGGCTCTCTACACACACCCTACATGGGCCAATGTAGCCCTCTAGGGTTAGGACCCCATATAGGGAGACCAAACCCAAATGGAAACCACCTGCAATCTTGCATAAGATCTGATGTGTCCTCGTGCCTTCCAGCACACCAAGTCATTAAAGAAATCAAGTAGAAGAGGTTATAAACCATGGATAACAAGTGAGCACTTCATAATGGCGTGCCCTTCCATAGTGGGCTTTGGCATATGCTAATGTCTCCAAGCACCAAATAGGGTTAACCAGGCATCATATTAGGTGGTTTCTACCCCTAAAGGGGGTGGTATGTCTGTGGTACATCCTTCAAATGGTGGTAGCATGTGGCATAATGATGGAATGTAGTAGGGAATGAAAAGGGGCAACCTGGATCACATGCCATGGTACAAGGGTAGCTAATAAAAAGGAAGCCCACATTTTGGTAAATAATGTGTAGAAGGGAGCAATCATGGTGCATGAGTTACCCCGGCCTTGATTTTTCCACCCTTCTTCATATGCCTTTTGCCTTTTTATGATTTTCTTTGGTTAACTACTTGGGGCTTTAGGTAATGAAAGCATAATGCGTAAAGTATAGCAGTGGATACCCCCTTATAACGTGGGGCAATTCATCACCCACAGGGGGTTGGGAGTTGGGACAATCATGGGTTCCTGAATGATAAAGGTGTTGAAGAAAGTGTAACTAGGTTAGGCCTTCATAAATGTAATTTTGATCTTTGTACTTGTAAAATAAAAGAATTATTATTTTTTTCATTATCAAGCATGCGTTTTTTTCCCATTTGATAGGTCAAGCACATGTTTAAGTGCTTCTAGGAAAATCAGAGTCAATGTATTTGTTTAAGAGCCATGAGGGCATGTTACACCATGAGAAATATATGTATTAGAGTCAAAGAATGACCTCCAAGCAAAGTTGTGAGCCTCCTCCATATGTCGGCCTCAAAAACAAGAATTAAATTTGGTCCATCAAGTCGGCTCCATGTCAAGCTCAAGTCAGCCCTCTAAGAAGGTCATGTCAGCTCAAAAGGAAGGGACACAATCACTATAAGAAGGGTAGCTCAGCCTCACTAGAAGGACATATATCCGCTCTGAAATAAGAAGAAGAGCTGCGAAAAATTGAGGAGAAGTCTCCTATATAGTGAAAGGAAGGTCAAGTAGCATATCTCTATTTTGGGTAATGAGGACGGTCACATGTGCTAGATTAAGGCACACATCCACAGCAACAAGTGATCTCTCAAATCAACGAGGGACAAGGCTAGATAAGAGTGCAAAAAAGGCAAGAGAAGGTGTCTCTACTTCAGCAAAGAAGGAAGGGAAGAAGGTCGAGTTTGGAAGGACGATTTCAGGCCTTACTACAGTTGCACGTGCGAAGAGAAGAGGATCATTTTGCTGTCTCATCAGACTTAGTATTACAGTCATGCGAAGAAGCTTGTTTGGGCTAGCAAAGAGTGCTAAGTAGGCCTCTTACTCCAGTGAAGGAAGAGACTACTCAAGCAAAGGAAAGCGAGCATGCATAGCTGCAATTCTTGAAGGTATACCCTCACATGTACGACGAATTAGGGCCATACTGTTGTTGTCCCTGATCTGCAACTACATCAAAGGAAAGAGCTCAGTTGGGTTAAGAATAAGGTCCTCTTCCTATTTCAGAAAGCCTACATCTCAAGCGAAGGAAGGAAAGAAGAATGTCCCTGCTAGGGCATGCAAACTAGGGTTGTTGCAGTAAAGCTATCAGTTGTCGAAAGAAGGACAAAAGTAGGGACGAAGTGCTCCAAGAGGAAGTGATCTCGGATCAAAAGGAAAGGCTTGGCTTGTGCTTGGAGGATCTTCTTATCAAGGGTCTAGGGTTTGGCATTTGTCAATTGAAGCTTCAATAAGAGAAATTTGCAGAAGGGTTTCCTCTCTACGAGAGAGAGGTTTTGCCCTCGCTGAGAGCCAACATCTTGTGTTCTTGTCTCCTTTTGTTTTGGTAACTGTTTGATGAAGTAAGAGAACACACACTAATAATAATAAGAGAAGATTGTGCTAATAAGAAAAGTAAAAAGTACTTCACAAATAGTTATCATAGTCAAAAGAATGTCAGTATAACCCAAGTGCCCTAGATTCTTCAACAAAAGGAGGCTCATTAAGGGCCATGTAGGAACCAAGGTGATGGCCATCGAATGGGGTAGAGCTCATGTCATGGCTTTTTCCCACGTGTTAAATGCTTTTGTCCCGGCCATCTTTAGCATTTTGTGTTACAATTTCATGTTGAATGTGACCCATTATGCCTTTTCTTTTTCTTTTAGCTGCATCAACCTCTGAGCATCATTCCAGGCCTGACCCAAGATGTGGGGCAAGGGGAGGGGATGGATAACCCAATGTAGACCCAGTAGAGGAAGGTGGACCCAGGTGGGAGGAGAGATGATGGGGGTGTAATGAGCGAAAGGGGAGTAATATATGTGAATCAGGGAGCAGGACCACGCAACCAAAATAAGGTTTTCCCATGTAGTACCATCCCTAAAACCAATAGATTAGTAAAAGAGATCCCACAGGGCTAGGGTGCAAGGTTAACATCCCAAAAGAGACCTAAGAGACAAGAGCACAAACCTAGACCACTCTTTCCGCCGAATCCTCCAAATAATCCATGCCCAAAGTTTTCATGATAAATAAACTAGAATACTCAATTACCAAATAACAAGGCATACCTTTACGTTTGGGAGGTAAGAAATGATTTCTAAGGTCCATACAAGAAGAGGCTCAACTTAGGGCTCAATGCTCCGAGAGAACCAAAGGGCTCTCCAAGAAAGAAATATGACGAGACCTAAACCCAGGGTTAATGATATTCAATAATAACAAGGATTCCTTATGTCAAGGTTCCAAAGATGATTAGGACCTCTCAAGAAGCTTTGTAAGATGATTATATTGTTGGGAATCATGATTGCCTTTAGACCAAAACCCGTAGGTTTTAGTCAATGATTGCATCACCAGAGATAAGGATCCACGAGAGGCAGCTAGTTCATGTCATGAAACACATGGGGAGCATTGGTTTATCCAATGTCCAACAATCTCTCCCCCATCGCGAGTCGGGTGTGTATTGAACAAGTGACCTACGCTCTAATACCACTTGTTGGAAATCACGATTGTCGTTAGGCCAAAACCTGGAGGTGTTAGTCAAGGATTGAATCGCTAGAGATAAGGATCCACGATAGGAGATTAGTCCATGTCACGAAACACACAACGAGCATTGGTTTATCCAATGTCCAACATATATACCTTTAAATAAACTCTCGCTATGGTTGAGAAAGACCGAGAATGGGACCACACACAACCTAGGGTTTTGTTAATAACCGTCGAAGGAGACCCTTCAAGGAGCTCACTAGGTCAAGGTAGTTTAGGAAAGGTTTAGAATGATTTATTCCACTAGATACTATGTCCAAAAACCCTCAAGAATACCTCTCACTATGACATTCAAGATGGGCATTCAAAGATAGAGCTAGGGCTTGAGTTTTCTCTCAAATGAACTGTGGCAATTGCGTGAAATCTTCAGAATTCCTAGAGGAGATACCAACGTAGTAGTTTCCCTAATCAAAAAAGAAAAATTCCTCCTCTAATGGAATTCGCATGCATCCCTAGCTAGGTCGTCTAGGAGAGAGGCTGAATTTTTTAGGAGAAAAAGAGAGGTAAAAGAAGGGTGATCACCAAATTTGCTTGGATTAGTGCCTTACCCTTGGCCTATGGTGTCTATGTGATTCGAAATTCAGCTAAAAATTGTGTTCAAGGAGGCTAAATTGTGATGCCCTAGCAATCACTCTTTAGCATTTACACACCCAAGATCAATGGAGTTTTATGGAAGAAAAACAAGTTTTAATCCGTTAGGAACATTCATATACATGCTAATCAATGAGTAATATGCACAAATTTGCAATCCAACAATCTTTTCAATGATATTCAATAATTAGGGCAATAGAAGAACTACCTAGTTGCAAGATTTCCACATAGTAGACATTAGTACATGAAAAATCTTCAACAAAATAACTTACAAGATAGCAAGAGATATATCCAGTCCAAGATCAAGATAGCAGCTCTAAGAAAGAGCAAGATTTCAGCTTCCAAAAATATTGAAATGCATCAAAAGAAATCCAATAGACATCCAAGAAAAAGTGTGAATTTCTCAAGAGAGAGATATCCAAGTGTGAAGATGATTTTTGATACAAATGAGGCTTGACTTTATTTATATAAGCCTCTAAGAGTTCGTATTAGCCTAAGATGCCACTAACAATATTTTAATGTGCAAAATAACATCACTTGGGTGACAAGGTGTTAAAATTGGCAACTAGGGCCAAACTCCACATGGGTCATCTTATTTATAACAGTTGATATTTTTCTTGGATTCCTCTCTCAGAGAGATGTACGATTGATCTAAAGATCATCCGACTTTGACATATACAAAAGAAGTTATGAATTTATTTTGATTATGGTCAAATTGCTTTGGTCGGCCAACAAGCTTATGTAGGCTCAAAAGCCCAATAGCCGCGTCTATTCATCCTCAACGTTGCATATAAATCGAAGGTGACTTAGCCTCATTTGGACACACTTCTCTCTCTCTCTCTCCTCATTGATTGGGCACGGATTTTTGGGTCTCTCTCTCCACACATCCAAAATTTAAGGAGAGCGAAATTTCAGGAGGTCGAAATTTCAGGAAACCGAATTTCCAGACATGTTGACCAGCGTTGACTACAGCTAGGGCTGACCGCAAGTGGGTTGTTTGACCAAACTTTGACTAGGTTGAATTTGACTATTTTGAGGGTTGTTTTATCTTGTAGTTTGGAGGTCGAAGTTGACTGAAGTTGACCAATTTGCTGAGGGTCGAATCTTCCCTGTTGACCAGTGTTGACTTTTCTAGTTAGGGCTTTTTTCTCTGCTGTTATAAATTATCAAATTTGTAAATTGTACTATCTCTCTTTGCTAAACTATTGAAGACTAGAAGAAGATTTGATCAAGGGTTTCCCCACATTGGGGTTTGTCCCTCGCTGGTGCCACATCTTGTGTCCTCTTGTCTTGGCTTGTTTTCTATTGTTTATGTTTATGTTTTATCTGCATTTTACTATCATGTTGATGTGATTGCTAATCTAAATATTGATACTGAGCTAATAAAGAAATTGAAGTAAAATTGCTCTAAAGCATAGAACATACCATTGTTGCCTAAAATTAACATAGTATCAGAGTTGAGGTGAAGACAAAGCCCAAGGAAAAGAGAAAGAGCAATCACCAAAGACAGTTGGACAAGGACAAAAGGTTCAATGGGTTCCTCATCCTACTTCCCGGTTGAAGACAAGCTCCATGATAAATCTAACTATCATGGATGGAAGATGTCTCTTGATTTGACCTTGGAAGAAAAAGAAGTGATGGACTATGTGCATGGTAAAATCCCTGAACCTCCTTCAAATGCATCGGTTGCTGCGAAGACCAAGTACAATAGGGTTGAAGTCAAAGTAATGAAGATTATCAGGGATTCCATTGACAAGCATCTGGTGGCCTACATCTCCGAATTGAAGACCTCCAAGGAGATCTACGATAGGTTGGTCGACATGTTCAAGGTTAGTAATGGTAATCAAATTCTATTTCTCAAGAATAAGTTGAAGGATATTAAGAAGGACAAGGACGAGAATATTCAATCCTACTTCTTGAGGATTGCTAAGATCAAGAATGATCTACTCTCAATTGAAGAAGTCATTCCTAACAGAGAACTTACTCTCACCACTCTTCGAGGACTCCCACCTGAGTGGTATGTATTTAGAACCACCATCCTCAACAGTGATCGAATTCCAGGGTTTGAAGAATTGATGTTGAGATGCATTCAAGAAGAAACAAGAATGGTGGAGCAAGAAATGCTTCTAATAGAAGCAACCCCACTGCACTCTCCGCTCATGCCAAAAGAAGAAATAATGCAAGGTCTAAAGGTCATTTCCATGGAAAGCCTGGATCTAAGGGAGGAAGGACGGGCAGGTGCTTTGTTTGCAATAAGTTTGGCCACTATACAAGGCAGTGTCCAAATAGAAGGGACACATTGCATGATGATGATCACAATCATTCCAGGGGCAACTTCAAGAACAATGATCAAAGGAATGGCAGGTCCAATGGCAAAGGAAAAACGAATGTAGGACATCAAGGAAATGGTCGTCCCTCGAAGAAATCAAGGAACTCCATGTATGAAGAATCAAATGTTGTTAACAATAAGCAAAAAGAGTAATATCTTATATTGGCCCTCTCCACTGCCTCTCCTCCGGACACTTTGGGAAATTGGTTGATTGATAGTTGTGCCTCAAGGCACTTCACCGGATGCAAGGAAGCCTCTCTAATCTGATAGAAAAGGAGACAAACTTGGACATCATCCTTGGAGACAATGCTAGCAATCCTGCAAAGGGAGTAGGGAATGTTACCCTTCAATTGAATCAAGGTAAAACTATTCATTTGCAAGAAGTAATATATGTACCTGATCTCAAGAAGAACCTAGTGTCCATTTCAGCCATGGAGGACAAAAGATTCAAGGTGGCATTCATCGATGGAAAGGTACGTGTTTGGAAAAGAAATTTTAAAGATGCTTTAACTCTTGGGTTCAAGGTTGACACTTTGTATCAAGTTGGAGGAAGTCCATTGGGAGCCATGTCGTGCGACACATCTGTTGATTTGTGGTAGCAGTAGATGTGCTCTAGCCATGAAAATTGGTGGAGAGGCTAAAGCATATGAGATCTCCAAGACCCAGAAATGGTTTGGGGAAATTCAAACCGGTGAAGGAGATATTAAAATAATTAATATTTTTAATGGGTTCCTAAGTCTAAACTTAGGAAAATAAAAATATTAATGGGTATTAATATAAAACTAGGTTAGAAGGTTCTAAATGACATGGATCAAGCCAAATCTAACCTTAGTAATTGATTAGAAATGTAATCTCGGTCGTTGAAGACTCAACAGAAAAAGTATAAGAGGAGGCTTGAGGGTCAGTTGGAGATACACTAGAGTGATCAGTCAGTTCGATTTTCTAGAGCGGGGTTTGCTAAGAGAAATTGAACCAGTGATCAGAGTTGCAGTGAGGGGCAGTGAGTGCAAGGCAGAGAGGTAGAGATAGTGTCGAAAGACCAGCGCAGAGGCAGAGAGGCAGACGCAAAGCCATAGGGAGCCACGCTGAGGCTAATGGTGATTGCACAAAGGCTGCAAAAGTGATGCAGAGAGCCAAAAAGGCTGCGCAAAGCCTCAAAGGGCTGACACAGAGGCCAGGAGGGTTGACGGTGAGCCTCAGAGAGGTGTTGGAGAGGGTTTTGTGGAGCAGACTTTCAAAATATCTGCTTCAGAAGATAGGTATTACTGTCAGATTATTTTCTCTGTCGGGTGAGCCAGTTTGGCACCTAGTGTACTCAAGAAAAGTTGCTTAATAATAAAACCCTCAGAACTGTTGCACCAGTTTTCCCAAGTTGGGTTTTTCCAGGGACGATTTTCTAAGAATAACGATGTTCCTTGTGTGTTTCTCTATTTCTTTCAGCTGTTGATCTGTAGATGGTTGAGAATGTATTGTGTTTATTTTAGTGTTTATATGGTTAAATAACTTGTTAGTAATTAAACAAGTAGGCAAAATAAACCAAAGAATACAAATAAAATTTCTAACGGGTAATACTTAGAAATTTCAAAAACATCTCTACAATCTGAACTATGGCACCGGAGGTTTGCCCATCTTCATTATAAGGCCCTATCGTTGTGAGACAGATGGTGACAGGGATGTTTAAGTTCAAAGTTTTGCATGAAGGTGTATGTTCAAGATGTGTCGAAGGGAAACTTACAAGGGTACCATTCCCCTCAAGTAATAGCAAGACCCGAGATATATTGCAATTGATCCACTCTGACATATCCGGTATGATACCCGTAAACTCTTTGGGAGGATACTTATATTATCTCACCTTTACGGATGATTATTCTCGCAAGACCTGGATCTACTTCTTGAAAAAGAAGGATGAAGTGTTCACCTGGTTCTGACTCTTCAAAGCCTTGATCGAAAACCAATCCAACAAGAAAATCAAGATATTGAGGACTGATAATGGGACCGAGTACGAATCCAATGCATTCCAAGATTATTACAGAGAAGTTGGCATTAAGAGTGAGACTACAACACTGTATTGTAGAAGTAGTTTGTGCCATACTTCATGATCAAGGCCTTCTCAATTTCCTATGGGTTGAAGCTGCAAATACCGTCTTGTATGTTCAAAACTGATGCCCTCATCAGGCATTGGATTCTAAGACTACCGAAGAAATGTTCACTAGTAAGAAACTCGATGTCTCTCATTTTAGAATTTTTGGACGTCCCGTATATTTTCATGTGTTGAAAGAGAAAAGAAGCAAATTGGGTGCATTTGGGAAGAAAGTAATCTTTGTGGGCTATAGTGAAAATTCTAAGGGATATAGAATTTATGTGGTTGGTCAAAAGGAAGTTAAGATAAGTCATGACGTCACCTTCAACGAAGATATGGCCCTCAGGAAGATCAACAACCTTCCCATCCTAAGGAAGCACAAAGAAGCATACACAAGAAAGCAAGGTGAAAAAGAGGACAAAACGATGCATGGTGTTGATGAACCTATGGATCATATTGATCCACTCCCTCATGAGCCTTCCTCCTCCAAGAGGAGACCCTCATGGCTTAGGGAGACTCTTGAAGATGCTGAGAGGCACATTGCACCGAGGGTGACTTTCAGTGAAAGCAAGAAGTCGAACAGGGACCAAGGATATTTGACCACCATGAGCACTATAATTCAAAATGAGACTTCATCATTCGAAGAAGTCGTGAAGCAACAAGTATGGAAGGATGCTATGAATGAAGAATACGAGTCAATTATGAAGAATGATGTCCAGGATGTGGCCCTAAACCCCGGGACAAATTGGTTGTCACTTCTAAGTGGCTCTACAAAATCAAGCGTGGAGCTGATGGAAGTGCAGAAAAGTTCAAGGCTTGCTTTGTTGGTCGAGGCTTCTCCCAAAAGGAAGTTGTAGATTACGATGAGATATTTGCACCTGTTGTCCGATACACCACCATCTGCTCAATCATAGCCCTTGCTTCCTCGCAAGGATGGAACCTACATAAGGTGGATGTAAAGACTGTCTTCTTGCATGGCTCAATCAAAGAGGAAGTCTATGTGGAACAACCCGAGGGGTTTGAAGTTCATGATCGGGAATCGCATGTATGCAGATTGAAAAAAGCTCTCTATGGATTGAAGCAAGCACCCTAGGCTTGGTATGAGAGGATCGATAGCTATCTGATGAAGATGGGATTCACCAGAAGTGAAGTCGATCCGAGCCTTTACTTTAAGGTTGAAAATGATAAACCTCTCATTCTGGTACCTTTCTGTGGACAACAAATTTCTGACAGGTGCAAACCCTCTCATTCACAAATGTAAGAGGAAGTTGGCTTCTGAATTTGAGATGAAGGACGTAGGACCGATGCACTATTTCCTAGGGTTGGAGGTCTGGCAAAAGCCAGGTAAAATTTTCCTCTCTCAAGGAAAATATGTTGTGAAGATATTGGAAACGTTTGGGATGGTGGACTACAAGCTTGCGATTACTTCAATGGAACTTAACTTTAAGAAGTTATGTGGTAGTGTTGTTGGACTTGAATTAGGAAATGCTTCTGAGTATCGTCAACTCCTAGGAGCACTGATGTTCTCGGTGAACTCCCGTCCGAACATATGTTTTGCAGTTAACACATTGAGCCAGTACATGGATGAGCCTCATCATATACATTGGATTGCCGCCAAGAATCTTCAAAGATATCTTCGGGGCACAATCACTTATGGATTGAGATACACTGCCAGAAATGTGAGGTTGCATGGTTACTCTAATGCTGATTGGGCTGGCAGTATGGTGGATTGCAAGAGCACTTCTGGATGTTGTTTTTCTTTGGGTTCTGCTTCGATATCCTGGATGAGCAGGAAGTAGAAATCGGTTGCCTTGAGCACCGTCGAGGCCGAATACATAGCTACTAGTATGGCCTCCTGTGAAGCTGTCTGGTTAAGGAAGCTCTTTAGTGATTTGTTTGGACATGTGCTGGATACCACCTTGATCCTTTGCAACAACCAGAGTCGGATCCAATTATCAAAGAATCCTGTGTCTCATGATCGTTCCAAGCATATAGATATCAAGTACAACTTTATCCGGGATATGGTACAACGAGGAGCAATAAGGCTCCATCACATTGGGATTGATGAGTAGGTCGTCGATATTCTAACAAAGCCCCTGGGGAAGGTCAAATTCTTGGCCTTCCGAGAACGACTTGGAGTCGTGGAGAGACCTTCTTATGAGGGCCCTGTATGAGATGGGCATTGAGCTTTGGGAGCTCTAGGGGGCTTGGGGTACTTCTCGAAGCGGTGAGCAACCATAGGGTGAGTGGTTCAGTCTTCCCCTAGTGGTTTGTTGTCTACAGGGTGAGCAGTTCATCCTTCCCCTGTGATACCCCTTGGCGACATGTGAGCATGACGAGTGGTTCATCCTTCTCCTGCCGAGACATCCTACCCATGTAGTCTGGGACTCGTGGGAAGTACCTTTCATCTAGCCAATGAGTAGGGAAATGAGGATAGGGACCATAGTACTACCGATGAACGCATCATGTACTACCATACTCCCTATGCTAGGATGTCCGGTATTGATCTGGGATCAATGCGAACTAACTTTGGGTCAGTAAGAGTGGCATGAGACACTCTTTTGATTGGAACTGACTTCGGGTCAGTAAGAGTGGTATGACACACTCTTCTTTGATTGGGACTGACTTCGGGTCAGTAGAGAATGGTGTGATACATTCTTGACCACTTCTTCTTCATAGTTCAGCAAAGCAGAGCAATGCATTGATGGCAGAGATAGTACAAATTGGCAGATGGATTAGCAAGATGGAGTTCTCCTTAGTTGAGAGGGAGTTTTAAAATTGGCAACTAGGGCAAAACTTCACATGCATCATCTTATTTATGACGGTTGATATTTTTCTTGGATTCCTCTCTTTGAGAGGTGTACGATTGATCTAAAGATCATCCGATTCTGACATGTACAAATGAAGTTATGAATTTGTTTTGATTATGGTCGAATTGTCAACATCGGCCAGCAAATCTATGTAGGCTCAGAAGCCCAACAGTCACGTCTATTCATCCTCAATGTTGCATATAAATAGAAGGTGACTTAGCCTCATTTGGACACACTTCTCTCTCTCCTCATTTATTGGGTACGGATTTTTGGGCCTCCCTCTCCACATGTCCGAAATTTAAGGAGAGCAAAATTTCAGGAAGCCGAAATTTTAGGAGACTGAATTTCTGGACAGGTTGACCAACATTGACTGTAGCTAGGGCTGACCGCAGGTGGGTTGTTTGATCAGACTTTGACTGGGCTGAATTTGACTATTTTGAGGGTTGTTTTATCTTTCTGTTTGGAGGACAAAGTTGATCGATTTGCTGAGGATCAAATCTTTCGTGTTGACTAGCGTTGACTTTTCTGGTTAGAGATTTTTTTGTTGTTGTTATATTATCAGATTTGTAAATTATACTATATCTCTCTACTGAACTATTGAAGACTAAAAGAAGATTTGATCAACGATTTCCCCACATTGAGGTTTGTCCCTGGCTCGTGCCACATCTTGTGTCCTCTTGTCTTGGCTTGTCTTCTATTGTTTATGTTTATGTTCTATTTGCATTTTACTATCATGTTGATGTGATTACTAATTTGAATATTGATACTGGGCTAGTAAAGAAATTGAAGTAAAATTGCTCTAAAGCATAAAACATATCATTATTGCCTAAAATTAACAGCCACCAAATAGCTCAAAAGTGTAAGATAAGCCATCCAAAATGAAGCCAAAATGGTGTAGCAATGGTATAGGAGGGTCGTTGGAAGGCCTAATCGAGTCCTCAAGGTGCCATGATGAAGAAGAGGGCTCCATAAATTATATTCAAGAAGTTGGCCCCTTGATCTCCAAGAAAAACATCATGTGGTGCTCCAAACTGGCTTTGGGGCACAAGTAGTGGTCTCATGGGTCTCCTGGTGTAGATAAACCTATAGACTCCTCCAAATGAGGTCACGGAAGAAGGTGCTTGCCATCCCATATCTCAAGGTTGAGACAAACCTCCTTCGGGCTTCGAATCAACTGTGAAACCTTGTATACAATGCTAAGTTGGTTGGGGGCATTGTTGGTCCAAGTGCATCATTTCCCATATAATGTGGGCAATGAACAAGTTGTTGTTGCCCGTGGCATGAGATAATGCTTTTTCATTGATGAAAACCCATGGCTCTCGACTCTTCCCCTACAAGTGTCAATATGATCCTTTGGTGGGTTTGGACCCCAGTTAAGTTGCCCAGCCCATAATGAAACCACCTGCCAATCCAGTATAATATTCAATGTGTCTCCTCGCCTTTAGATACAACAATTCATTGGTGCAATTGAATAAATAAGCTTATTAATCAAGAGAAGAAATAGATACTTCATAGTGGGTTTCCCTTCCAAACTTGGGGCTTTGAACACGTAATGGCGTTACCTCCCTAGGTAGGAGTGGCTAATAAACAACCCTATTAGGTGTTCCCAGCCCCTAAAGGGAAGAACATGTCCAAGGTACATCCTTCAAGTGGTAGGTATTATGGATAACGATGAGATGGATATGGACTTAGGGGTCTCAAGGCCAAATGCCCTGTGTTCAAGGGAGGTAATGAGGGATGTCCACATATTTGGGTGTATGAATGTAGGAGGGAGCTATCATTGTATATCAGTTACCCTGACCTTTGTTTTCCCACCCTTCTTCATTTTCTTTTTTGCCCTTTATAGATTTTTCTTTATTTTACTACTCAGGGCTCTAGGGGGTGAGAGCATGATGTGTATGATATAGCAGTGATTACCCCCTTAACGTGGGGCAGTTCATCACCCACCAGGGGTTGGGACATACATGGGTTATTTAATGATGCAAGGGGCACTCATAGGGACCTTAGGAACTAAGGTGATGGCCATAATGATAAGAAGTAGAGATCATATTTGGCTTTTGCCTACGTGTTAAATTCTATTGTCCCAACCATCTTTTGCATTTTGTGGTACATTTCATGTTGCATGTGGCCATATTATGCTTTTATCTTTTTTTTAGCTGCATCAACCTGCAGGGCATCATTCTAGGCCCGACCCAAACATGTGTGTTGTAAATTGTAACTAGTTTCGGTCTTCATAATTGGCATGTGTTTTATGTCATAATGTAACTTTTAGGTATTGATCAAAAGAAAAAAGAAAATGTAAAAGAAAAATTGTTTATAAAGCATGGGTTTCATGCTTATGTCATTTGGTCAATAGGTCAAGCATCCATTGTATGCTTCTAGGATTTTATTATAAGTCAAGGTCATTTTGACAATATAAAAGACCCTGTTGTGCACTTGTATTAAAGGAAGAAATATTATTTTGATGTAGAATTTTCTAGGTAATCTCTCAAAGTACAATTCGGCCAGCCAGTGGAAGTCGACCTAGAAAGGGTTGATGAATCCACCTTGGAAGACTATAAAAGGAAGACTCGTCCTCCATTTGTGAACAAGCAATCAATCTCGCATATCTTAGTATTATGGTCTGTGATTTGAGGAGGCGTGCGAAGGATATGAGGAGGCTAGAAGAGCCTTACAAAGATAGAAGTTTGAAGTCTTTTTATTTATGCGATATCACTAGATTCAGCTAGGGTTTCCACAAAAGTAACAAAGTTTCATATGTAGAGGAAATTGCAAAATTAACGATGTTACAGAAGTGAAGAACACCTGATTGGCTAGTTGGTTGACTTGTACCTTGATGGAAGTTAAAGGTCTTCGGTTTGGTCTTGGAAGTCCTTCGAAAGTTGATAAGAAAGAGATGTTCTATTGGGTTTTCCCCTTTGGAGGGTTTTGCGCTGGCGTGGAGATCATATCCTGTGTTCATTGTGTTTGGCATTTATTTGATGATAAGAACATAACCATAATTAAGTTAAGAAGATCCTAAATCACAAGTAAATGTCAAAGAAGGATATGTTAAGTTAAAGATACTGCCCTAATGAATTTCCAACATGCTTTTAGAGCTAAGGACGATGGCAAAAAGGCAACTAGAAGATCGTTGTTTCGAAGAGAAAAAGGATTTCAAATATAGCATGAGGAACTATTTACTCTAAAGATCGAGCTACTTAGAAGTCAAATCCAAGCTACTATTATATGATCAAACCTCTGCAATTAGGGTCGAAGACCTGGGCTAGATGGCCGAAGAAATTAATGAAGTTGAGAAGCGCTTTTTTTGGCGATCCAAGGAGATAGATAATAAACCTATTCTAGGTCGAGATCTTGTGAAGGAGATCGAAGATCTGAGCACTGTCTAAAGGTCTCAACATCATCTTTGAAGTTTAAATTTCACAATATTTTGTGCATTAATATAAGCGTCATTGAATCTCAAAAGTGTCTTTCACTAGACTAGAAATAGTCCTTACAACTAGCCAATGAGATGGCCCAAGACCAAACTATATAAAAGCATTTTTAGGCTCATTTCGAAGGACTGATCCATAGCCACAAAAGGGAGCAATCACCTTCAAAATCCTGAATTTTACATAAATCATTACCAAGGTTAGTAGAACCCCCTCACTCCAATCATTAAACATTGAAGAAAGCCCTAATTTGAGGGCCAAATCTTCAGTAAATGCTACAGGTATTCTGAAGGCCTGATATGGGAATCAAATCCATTGTTTAGGACAATAATCTAAGGAGATGACCCTTTGTGTCTCACTCAAAGAATTGTAAAGCCATAAAGCACACAAGTCGAGCTAGAGAACTTGTAGTAGCACCTATAGGATACCCTAACCAGGGTTCAAGGAAAACAAGAATCTTGTCATCCTAAAATAAGTATCCTAGTTTGGCATCTCAGTAAATCAACCTTAAAGATATTGGAAGGAAATCTTGAAGGAGATATTAAAAAAAAAATTGAACCAAATAGTGGAAGGAACATTGAAGGTCTCACGAAGAAAAGTTGCAGAACCTGAGAAGACAAGTTCCACGGAGTGGAACAAATACTTCAAGTTTGAGAATAGAAGAATATATGCCGACCTACATAGGTTTGTTCTACAAATGAGAAAAGGGAAGCAGACAAGTTGCTTTAAGGACTATGACAGTTAAAAGAAGCTACGATTAGTCACTTTGAGAAGAACATTGCTCTTGAAAAGACCATGACATCAATGAAAGGAGTAGTGCCTTGGATTGTGAAGAAGGTCTCGTAAATCATTAGAAGACAGACGTTAGCTATGGTACCTTTGGAGTCTTCACTTTTTGAAAACAGTAAAATTACCGTAGCAGCTATGGAGGTAAAAATATATTGGACAATGAAATCAAGAAGAAGGTTTTGTGGCAAGCTTCCAGCAATCTTGGTTGACTAAGGTATGTAGTCATAAAGTATGTGGCTTTGTTGAATAAAAGGTTTGTTTTTAATTGGGTTAGGGTTTTCTAATGTCTTGATCATAGGGTTTGTAGAATTCATCTTTGAAATCTAGGATTACAAACCCTAGATGGTGCTTGAAGTAGAAAACCCTTGTCAAGAGAGAAAAGCATAACCAGAAACACTATCCCTTGACTTCTAGGGTTTGTAGTCTTCATGTCGTTGAAGGTCGTTGATTTTGTAAAACTATTGTCGGTACATGGAAAGCCTAGTCAAGAAAGAAACCCTACCCTAATCTATTTTTTCCTTCATAGAAACCCTAGCTTTTGGTTTTTGGGGTTTTTAGGGTTTGTAGGGAATTTAGGGTGAATAGCAAACCCTAGTGAGGGTAGAATTGGATTTTAGATTCTAACCCTAAGATTGATGTTTCAAAAGAAAATATCAAGAGACTTAGGGTTTGGATCTGAAAACCCTAAGAGTTCTCCCTCTCTAACATTCCATGGAATCCCTAGTCTGTCAAAATCATAATCATACTCCCATACTTGTATATTTTCCTTGGTGGTAACTGTCGATGAATGTTGCAGGTACATAATGAAGAAAGAAAAATGAGAAAGATATGTTGATCTTATGTTATGTAGAGCATGATGAATAGAGGGAATGGTAACCTGGTAATCAAGTTGGATCCTTGGGGCACTCTGATAAAGATACACGCATATGAAGTTAGACCATGAGTATGTCGAGGCCTTGTTGAAGAATACTATCATGGTGAGGTAAGCCTAATGTTAATATATGTTATTAGTTATCTTGTTATTATTGTTTTTGCTACCTAGAAAGATGTTGTAGGTATACATAATGATAGTTGAGGCAAGTTCAACTGTATGGATGCTGAGGGAAAGCTCAACATCTGATAACTAACATCTATGAAGTATAAGATGTGCTCATCATGGGATTGGAAGGTAGCAGTGTAAGAAGATAACCTGAAGGTCTAGAAGGGAGATTAATTTCGTGAGGAAGCTATGAGCAACTTGAAGTTTGGGAAGGTTCAATAGAAAGCCTTCATTGATAAAGTTGAGATGAAAGTGATGTGGAAAATGGATGACCTAGAATCTTTCGCGAGAAGATAGCTTTGTGATCTGTGATACCGTAAAATGAAGCATGCTTTGTACAATGAGATGTGGAGGAAAGAGGGAGCCATGCAAGCTATGAAAGACAAGTACTTGTGGTTGTGACTTCTCTAAGGAAGTTGGAATCTCCTCTAGATTTGACAGGGAGTAAAAGGAGTCTCCTTGGATAGGAGCAGGATCTATTCTCTGATTACAAAGAGAATAAGAATGACCTTCCTGATTGAGAGGGAGTATGGTTGGACATTGGTTCTCCCTGTGTCATGTACTAGACCAGGACTAACAGTCGTACGTCTAGTGCATGCATCACAGATAGGGAGAATGATAACTTGTTTGGTTCTCCTTGTGTTAGGTACTTTGAAGTTTGATGGATTAGGACTAACATCCTAAGTCAAGTACATAAACATGGATACGGAGAATGTTGGATTGGATAAGCATCATGGACAGACATTCTTAGAGTCATGTAATGTGATGGATTAGGATGGAGATCCTTGTGAAAATATTCTAAACAGAAATCCTACTGCAGTGATTAATATTATTTCTTCTACTTATTACTTTAGAAATAAGTTATCCACAGTATTCTTATGGCAAATATCAAAATATATTCTACTGCAGCCTTCACAATTAAAACGTTTCCGAAAGTAAATGTAAGGAAATATACTAGCACAAATACAACCACAATGACAGTTATTTTTGGACAATTGCCCCCGGAAAAACCCAATGTGGGAAAACCGGTGCGACAGATGAGAATTTTTATTATTCTTCAGCAAATTATCTTGTACAAATTACAGCCAGCAAAATAGGAATTAGAAATTTTACAAAAACTTCTTGACCAAGTTCTACCCCAGGTGAAGCACTTCTTCTTCCCCGGAATCCCTCTAATCGTCACTGCATCGCATTGCTCAACTGGGCTTAACATCAAGCTGCCCGGAAAGGAAACAACTCGACTTTCTGATTTAGCTCTTGGCCTCCACTTCATAATTATGCCATTGGCCTCATGAGAAAGTATGCACTACAAAAACTACTCAGTCTTCAGAAAATAATATTAGCTTCGGCACATAGAGGAATGACAGCAAACAACCTAAAACTCTCAAGCTTGGCCTTTCAAAATAAACTTGGATCAAATTGATCTGCAATAAACCCTCAGGCTGAGCCAAGAACAATGTTGTAATACCATTGTAATGTCCCACTTGAGGAAAATTTGGAACAAACCCTTCACAAGAAATTTCTACTCATAAACAAGAGTTTGCCATGTTAAAATATAACAGATGAAATGCATGCAATTCCATAACACAATAAGCAAAAACAATCTCAGCATTCTTATAATATATATAAACTGGTGTTTTACATGCTGCAACAACAGAATAGGTAAGATAGCTGAGATAAACTGGCCACGAATAGATCTATAGTAATGGAGCAATGGCCCTCTCAAAAAAAAACCGATAATCAAATAACTACAACCTGTGAACCCTGAATGGATTCACAGAGGGAACATGGGTGCTCGCCCAATCTCTCTAAATCACCCGACGATTTCCGTCCTGGGGCTACCAATGGAGTAGAGAATCACATTCTCAACCTCTCATGTAAGAAACAATATCAAAACCAAGATGTCCTCCAATGGTCTCCTCATCCTCTTTTATAGATTTGATGGACTCCTCTAGAACCTTCTATTTTATTATTATTTTAATCATGGAGCACTTTTCCCTCTTTTATTTCAATTAAAATATTCTTTTAATATGGGAAAAGGGTAAATTGGCCACCACGTCTACTCAGGTCACTGAAACTCATATCTAACCATCCCATCCAATAGGTCTTCCCGTTCTGGTTCCAACGAGCTATTACACTGAGGTGTTCCACCTATGTTGCAGGAAACGTGGTATAGAGGTCCATTTCCGTACAGAAAAGGGTACGAAACGTGGAAACGCGTTTGGTACGGCCGTGAAACGTGTTTCCGGCCGTACTGCCACGTTTCCCGAAACAGAAACGTGGCCAGTACGGCCGGAAACGGGTTTCAGGGCCGTACAACCCACGTTTCCTCATTAACTTGTGTTTTTTTTAATTTGTTTTTTAATTTACTTTTAGGGTATGTTAGTGACTTCTTGTTGCTTCTAGATGCGTGTATAAAGTTATAAAAGTGAATTTTTGCCCTAGTGTTGATATACAATTCATCAGGAAGTTTGGGGGATATGCAGTTCATGGTAATGTTAAATTCTTAAAGTAAAAGTGATATTATCCTTTATTTTTCATTTTCATCCTTTTACTTAAATTTTTAACATTACCATGAAATGACTTAGGATGTTTGAGAGTGGTTTCGCCCTCATTGGATT
>APFE030699892.1:120718-193646 GCA_000404065.3 Pinus taeda | reverse complement strand
CAAGACCCTTGTTGATTTTTGGTAGCATCAAATGTGCTCTAAGCCTCAAAATTTGCAAGGAGGCTTGGACACGTGTATTCCACAATACCAAAAATTGTTTTGGGAAATTCCACCCAGAGACAGTTTTATTAGAATAATTAATTATTTTTAATGGGTGCCTAAGTCTAAACTTAGGAAATTAAAATAATTAAAGGGTATTAATCAAATTGTGGGTGAAACTTCTAGAAGAAGACGAGGATCAAACCAAATGATCTGAGCCATTGATTAGAATTTAATCTGGGTCGTTGGTTCTCAACTGAAGGATTATAAGAGGAGGCTTGATGGGCATTTGGAAAATAAATTAGAGAGGGATCAAGAGATAGAAATTCTTAGAGAGGGCAGCATAGTAGTTGCTAGAGAATCGATCGAGGAGATTTCTTGCAATGAGGGACAGGGATAGATTCTGGGGGAAGTTTTTCTAGACCAGAGAATCCAAGGCAGAGAGGATAGAGAGACATCCAGAGAAGCTGCAGTTGGGCCACGCAGAGCTACGTTGAGGCAGTGTAGAAGCTTTAGAGGGAGATCGAAATTCTGCTGAGGAACAGTCAGGATCTAGTGCTGGAGCCGGGGTGTCAAGTCGAAAGGCCTGAGAGTTGAAGTTTCCAGCCAATAGAGGATCAAAAGGAGGTGCAGCGTAGTCCCAGCTACAGTGACGTTGTGACTGTGTAGACTTGACGCAGTACTGTGCAGAGGCTCACCTCCAGCACAGATCAGTGTCGGTTCTTCCAGTGACAGGGTGAGATCATCTCACTACTCTTTTTGTCTAGTTTCTCTCTGTATTGGATAACCAGCAAGGCATCCAAAGATTGTATTCAGAAAACTACTGCTTAGTAATACAAACCCTCAGTCGTTGCACTAGCTTTCCTGCATTGGGTATTTTCGAGGACATTTGTCCAAAAAATAATGGTGTAATGTGTTGTGTATTTCTTTCTTGCTCAATTTCTTGTTTCTGCATATAGATTTTATTGGTGAAGGCTGCAGTGTATTAGTTTCGGTTTTTGTTGTAGGATGCAGTAAATAATATGTTCAGTAATTAACAAATAGAAGGAACTTAATCAGTGGTTGTAGTAGAAATTTGGGTCTTCCAAATTTTAGCAATGCTCACACTAGTTTCAGTGGACATCATTGCCACCCTAGCTGGTACAACTGATTTCGGTGGACATCAATTGGCACCCTAGTTGGCTTGTGAAGAAAACATCCAAATTTCTCATTTGTTCTTCATTGCCTGTGATTTGGGGATAATTATTCAACTAGACGAATTGATTATTATTGTTGGGGATTATTTCCCTTGAGGGTCGAATTGCTACGATAGTGATTTTTTCTCAGGTGGCTGAGTTCTATTGCATTTTGCGGGAATATCCATGTGGCTGAATCTATTATTTCGAGAAGGCCAAATCCATCTCCCATTGAAAGCTGAATTGTTGGCAGCTTCAGAGATTCATGGTTATATTATTTGCACCTTGATTTCTTCTTCAATGTGGGGATTAAGTTTGTATTTCTGGATGGCCAAGACCAATTCACTATTTTTCTTAGCGGACCGTGTATTCTTATATTAGAGGTTGAGATCCCACCATATCGATCAAATCGAGTTTGCTTCCTGTAAGGGCCAAATTCTATTGTTATTTCTAGAAATCATACTCAACATTTGGAAGGTTGAATCATTCCTTCAGACTGTTTGAATTTTTAAGATTGTGCTCATCGCTTGGTAGCTGAGTCAATTGTCTTTTGGAGGGATGAGATACCTATTTTTTGTGGTTATTTATTTGTCTGAATAATTCTGATAATGGAAGTTGAATTTCATCACCTACAGGCCAAAATTATTTATGTAATTTTTGGGTAGTATATGTCAATGATCCAACCATCTCAAGAAGGATGATTGCACTTATCATGGTGGGTCGAGATACTTCTCTTTAAAGTGCCAAGCTACTTATATTTGGGACGACAAGTTTCATATTTTATATATATATATTTGGAAGTTGAATTTCCTTGGTAAGGAGGACGAGTTATGAGCTCTTGTGGAGGCCAATTTGTAGACCAGTTGGGAGGACGATTTGATGAGGTTGAATTGATCTAGTTGCCAAGCTAAATTATCTTAAAGGCTAAACCTATCTTCTAGGGATTGACATCAATATTTCCAAAAGGCTGAGTTGGTCTTTCTCATTGGCAGAATTGGAATCTAGGGTCTATCTTGAGTATTGCATTATAATATCTCATGCTAAGTTAATAAAATTCTATGTTGCCAGGAAACGTGGGTTCGAGGACGGGGACGAGGACGTCATTTTTTGAAACAAGGTGCATGGGTTCGTCGAGGATATATATATATATATATATATATAATATAATATATATATATATATATATATTATATATATATATAATATATATATATTATTTTATAAATTATAATATATATGAATTTGTATATTTTTCAACTTTAAACAAGAAAACTAAAATATGTGTGATTTAAACTTTATATATTTAAACATGCACATCATTGAACATTCAACATTCACAATGAAATTTCAAAATTTCTAGTTTAATATCAAGTGTAAATTGGAGTTTACATATTAATAAGAATCATGATATATGTCAATTGTCATACTACATTCAAAATTTGCCTCAAGGCATCTCCAAACAAGAACTAGGAAATTTTAAAATATTAAAATAAAAATAGCTAATAGTGAACAATGGCTTCCTCAAGCCATGTCATCAGCATCACTCAGATCTTTAGTTAGCATGCTCTCCAGGTAGGAATCACTCTCATCTTGAGGCTCCTGCTCATCCATAGCAACCAGAGGTAGCTCAATAAAGCCATCTGGTTGTATCTCCTCGTCCACACACAACATCATCTCTGTATTGGTCCCATCTCTTGAAAGGACCCTCCTTGTACCCAGGGTCTTTTCGAGATATGAGACCAAGTGTGCTATGAATGTACACTATGTTCATTGCCTTCTTTGAACCCAACCTATTTCTCTTTACTCAATGGATAAAGGCATAAGTACTTCAATTCCTCTGGCAAGATGAAGAACTAGCCAACTAGAATATTAAGGGAAGCCCATTAAATTAATTAAAATTTGAAAAATAAAAACTAAAATGAACCCCAAAGAACCCGATTTTGGGGTTCCAAGTACTCATCATTAGGGTTCTCCGTACCCATCAAGACAAAAGAACCCAATTTTTTTTAATGGAGAACTTGGTTCTTCATTGAAGAACCCAGTTCTTATGGGTTCTTCTCAGAAGAACCTGTACCTGAATCCAATACTTGGGGACGAGAACACGAGATGGGTTTGAGAACCCCAACACCGAGTTCGCGAACCCGTGCAACATAGATAAAATTCTAATTTTTCCCTGCATATCTTATTGTTGAAGTGTTTTTTATGCCAAGTGTTTGTTGAAGTCTTGTTCATCAACTATTTGTGAAAAGTCGAAATTGCAATAATTGTTGGGTTAAATTTGCATCTACTTTAGCCTGGGTACATTACGGTGGTATCAGAGTTGGTTTTCCTGCCAGCCTGGAGTGTTTATTTGGAGAAAATTTCTTCGAACCAGCAAGCAAAATCGTTTTCCAAATTTCTTCAAAAATTTGAAGAATATGATAGAAATTTCACAAAATAATAGGGCAAGTTGGAGCATGGGTATCATTAGAGGCAACGAAGAAAAAAAGAAATTGCAAATCAAAAGATGAAGAAGATAAAAAGAGCACAATTGCTGAACAAAATCCTAGTGTTAATGTTGCCATTGCAAGAGAAACGGTGATTGAAGGTGAGGTCCATGAATCAAACCTACCAAGATGAATTGGGAGAAGTCATACTCATTAAAGATGAAGCTAGACCAAACTCACTCCAGCAGATTGGTGAAAGTGTTTGGGATGAAGGTGAGTCAAATAATTATGCAAAATGTTTGTCGTCATTTAGCGATATTGTTGAGTTGGGTGATGAGTACGAGGAAAATCATGAGGCCGCAATAGTTGAAGATGATTCCCAAGAGATGTGCAAAGATGATACACAGGTAGTTAGCAAAGTGAACCCAGACCCATCGGATGATTTATTTTATGAAGATGTTGCTCAAACACTTGTGCCAATAATTTGGAAAACTGTAACAACCCATCTAAACTAATCCACTAACATAAAGTTTTAACTTTATATTAAAACAGATATAATAAACCTTGAAAACAAATATGAATTGAACTTTAAAATAAATATGATTAAACTTTATAAATATAAATTTTAAACTTTATAAAATATATAAATTAAACTTTATAAAATTAAAACCTTATAATAAAAATAAAATCAAAAAAAATAAAAGAAAACACCCTTATATAAGGGGCGCATAAATCAAACAGGATAGATAAGAGAAGACATAAGACAGCAGGGGCAAAATATCTAAGAGCCGCAAAAATGCATGGAAGACGTGTCAGGAGGAGGGAAGGCGGTGGCTGCAGGTGGGAGGGCGGCCACCGCCAAGCCCGCAGTTAAAATCGGAGGTCTGAACCGAGAAAGGGGGCTGGAAGAACAGAGTGAGAAACCAGGAGGAGGGATTCACCAAGTGAGAGAGGTCTGCCATTGGAAGAGATTTAATCCGTCTGAGGTTCTGGGCACGGGGGACAGTGAGCTTCTGTGAGAAGCTTACTGGATTGAGCAGCCAGTCTCTGCTCAGTCTGGCTAGGTGGAATTGGTCTCCTGAATAATTGGAGTAGAGCAGTAGCAGCATCATCAACTTCACCGGATCAGATAGCAGTCCAGGTAAGTACAAAATTTAAAATTTCTATACGCTTCCTGCATTTCAGTTTATGGTTCTTACAAAAACCAAATAAAGGTAAGCCCCAACAAGATTATGGCAGCCACAAGACATTATCATGATACATAGGCATTAGTGGCAGATTATTGTTGGAGAAATGCAATGATACGTGATAATTTGAGAGGAGAGCCTTCACTAGTAGACTTTCAAACACTCAAAGAGGCATTAGTAGAGATGAAATCTAACTACCTTCACCTTCTTTTGGATGGAGATCACCTATTCATGCTTGTTGAGATATACCATCATGCGCTAGAAGGGAAAGAGGAGGAAGTTGACGGGGTTACCTATGAGCTTGATGTTGGAAAATCAAAAGGCAGAAATATTTTTTATCTTTGATAATTACTTGTGATGTATCTTTATCTTCTTTAGGTCTTCTTTAGCTTTCTTATGTCTTCTTCAACTTCTTATCATCAAGCAACTATCAAAAATCAAATGTATGAAGATCATAACAACAAGAACACAGGATGTAGGCATTTAGCGAGGGAAAAAACCCATTTTCTAGAGGAAAACCCAAAAATTATCTCCTCTTCTTTTAGAACCAAATCAAATGAGACAACCAAGACCAACAACAGCTTCTCCTCCATCCACCAAGTCAGCCCTCAAGAATATTCCTTCAAGACAAGACAAAAATCTTCCAAAAGGGTCAACTCAAATCAACACTCCAACTTGGCCTCCTACAAATCAGCCCTCTGCAACTTCTGAACTTCAACCCTGTAATGGCTCGGTCATGCAGTAACCCTAGCTCGCATGTGTGATAAAAAAACAAAGAAATTCGGTTCCTTTTTCTGAGAAAATGTCACTCCTTCCTTTGTTATAATTGTTCTCGCCTTGCAATGATATAACCCTTCCTTTCTAGGCTCCTCGCACTTCTTCTTTTTCACTTATAATTGCAAACCAAATCTTGGTGCACTCTCTTCACAATAGGTAGAGTTTTGGCCTGCATATAGCCTCCCAATTAGGTCAAATCTCTTCATCAAGGTCGACTCAAAGGATGGGCAGGCCGACTTGATGGTAAAGAAGATGACTAAATTACATCAAAATAATTTTATTTCTTTGATAAAAAAAGCCCAATAAGTGTCTAGAGCATAATGACAAGGACAATGACTCATGACTCAACCCTAGAAGCCTTCAATGGAGGCTTGATCTAGAAATAAAATACATAAAGCACAAAACCCATGCTTATAAATAATTATTCTTTTGACCTTTACAATGATTTTCTTTTCCTTTTCTTTTGACAAATAGATTACATAAGGATTATATCATGTCATGAGTCACACAACAATTATGAAGATCGATACTAGCTACATTTCTCAACACTCCCTCTTAACTAGGGAGGTATTCATAATTGTTCAATCGATACAAGGTTGACCTCAATTTGAAATGTTCCAAGAAGAGTATAAGTATACGTAATGCTACGGATACCAAAACAGCCAAGCTATCCAACACATCAAAGATCCAAGTGTCAAGAGACTATTTCAAAGATCCATCAACTCAAGGATCCAAGTGTGATTTTCAAGACACTAATACAAGGATCTAACACACTAACAGGGACTAAGGTGTCATCAAGGCAACTTACCTCTATAGGTATCTAAGCTTTCATGCCAGGACACCAACCCTCAGAGATTCAAGTAACATCAAGGTCAAACACTAAAACAGAGCTCCACAAGACCAAGATGCCCTCCCACACTGGGATCTAGACATCATCAAGACAAACCATAACATGGGATCTCAATACCAACCAAGCCAAGATGTCCTCCCAAGTACCACCATATGAGCAGCTTATGGTACTCATCTCTCCCTCCTAACCAAATCAGAGATATCCACCAATTCAAACATGCTTTTTAGAATATACAAACTTCTCAAGGATAGATCAACACACCAGCGACTTGTTCATCCATCTGAACATATCGTAGCCTCATGACCCCAACCACTTCCAAAATATTGGTTCTTATTATCGATATGCTAGCATAATCTCTGGGGTGCTTGTTGAAGAATGTAAATAGGTCCGGTCTTCATAAATGTATTTGAGTCATTATGTAATGTACTTGTCAAAAGAATAAGGAAAAAAAAATATTATTGTATCAATGACTTATTAAAGCATGGGTTTCATGCTTGGGTCATCATTATATTAGTCAAAGTCCCCATTGTGGACTCCTAGGATTAATATTGAATCAATAGTCATTGTACAACTAAAGAGGCCCTTTCTGGGCTTTCGAATCATCTAAAAAGGTTTATTATTGAGTAAAATATGATTTATGTAACCTCCACACCAAGTCGGCCTAACAGAGATCAAGTCGGCCTAAACGACACCTATTCGACCTCACCTGGAGCCTATAAAAGTAAGGAGATCGAATTCATTTGGATTATCTCATCTCAAGCTAGTTTGATATCTCTCTAAAAGCCAAAAAAAAGTGCGAAATGGAACAAGGAAGCCAAAAGGAGTGCGAGTTGGTCAAGGTCAAAGAGAAGGAAGAAATCAAAGTTTTGGTGCTACTCTCTCTCTCTTTTGTGCCCTAGTTTGGGAGATCGAAGTCTTCCAAGTGTTGTTGCTACCAGCTATTGCCTGATGCCGTAAGTTGTTGCTTAGTCATAGTTGCTAGGGTGGAAGTGCAGTTGCAAAGGGGTCGAAGATCAGGAAGGGTTGACTTGGTGTGGAGGGAAGGTTTGGTCTATGCCTAGGTTGAAGCGTCTCAAAGAAAACTATTGAAGGAAGAGAATTTTTTACTGGGTTTTCCCCTCGAGGGGAGTTTTGCCCTAGCATAGTGCCTACATCTTGTGTCTTGTGTTTTTGTGATCTTCATACACACATAATATGGTAATTGCTTGATAAAACATAAGGTATAAAGAAGTAAAAGAAGCCAACATAACTAACAAGTAATTGTCAAGAAAGAGGAATCAAACCCTACTTGCATTGATTTCTCAACATGGTATCAGAGCTATTGTAAAAGGAGATCACTTTATTAAAGAAGATTTTGAGCAAAATCACTGTATGAGATCAAATACAGAGAGAAGAAGCTCGGTGCAATATCAGTCATACAAGTTCACTGCAACCTTAGAAATCAAGTTCAGTGCAATTAGAAAAGAGTTAGATATATCTCAGAAGTCAAGTTGTATATCTCAGAAAGGGAATTTGGAAGCCTATTCAGTTACATAACTACAAGCCGAGATATTCAAGTTGTCATAGTATAAAACCTTTCCTATATTGCCATCATAGTAATAAGGGACCAAGTCATGTGTATGTTGCCATCACAAAAATAAAGCACTAAGATTGAATGAAGTATGACTGAAATAAGGAAGTTGCCTCAATGTATAATTAGGATCTCAAGACCGAAGTGTTGAAGAAGGTTGACATGCTACAAAGAACGTTTTGAAGCCCAAACTACTAAGTTGATACAAGTCTGGTGTAAAAATTCTAAGCACTAATCCGAGATCTAAAAACATTCATTTGAAGACTATGAAAGGAATGTGAAGTTTTTCCTATAAGAACTCTAACCTTAAGGATCTGAATTTATAGTCTGAGGTACAAGCTCAAGGAAATCATGTAAGTATTGTTTATCAAATCAGAGGTATGTAAACACAAGGTACGTATGCTCATAAGCTTTTAGATTTTCAATATATCTAATCTTAAATGGTTCATACAACCTTGTTTATAGCTAGGCTATGGTAAAGATTGTAATCCCTAGATAACATACGAAAATCTCATATTAGAACCTTAATGCTTATCTTCTAGGGTTCATAAGTAATCTAGGATGTCAAGTAAAAGTCCTAATATTGATTGAAGGAATAACTTGAGTTTCAATATCATAAGATTCCATCCTCCATGGTTACAAAGAAGATCTAACTTGAGAAATTGAATCATGTTCTTGGTATCACTTGTTTTGCTTGAAAGTATGTATCACAGGTATAAAAGATCATGGCTTAATACAAAGAGAATGCTTCAAGGAATCTTTACAAGTTTTGTCAAGGAACATCTCCAGGTATGTCTTGGACTATACACCTTATAGAATTCTCTTAATATAAAAAGTACGTTCATCTTATTTTGAAATTTGTATTACTAACATCTTTTTGTTTAGCTTCCTTGAATCTTAAAGATTCTTGATTGGGTGATTCATTATTAGATAGGTCTACCCTCCTCACATCCTTAATTGTTCTCATAGAACCCTAGAAAGGTTCTCTGGAAAACCCTAACTTAAGGGTATGCTAATGATAACGTGTGAAACCCTAATCTACTTAGGGTTATTGAAAGAAAATGTATGATGTTTGAAGAAGTCTAAAATAATTGGTTGACGCTTTGATGATGTCTTGTTTAGGGTTTTGGTATGATTATGGAAACCCTAACTTGTTAAGGTTGAATGATACTGTCCAAAATCCCGAACCTTTGAAGCATTGGTAATTTAGGGTTTGCTATGTTCTTATATTGAAACCCTAGCTCATTAGGGTTTGGTAGAATGTGTAAGCAAGACCCTTATAATGTCTTAGAAATGATTTCCTTGGGATGTGTGTGTTTGCCCGATCAAACCCTAGTCTAATCAAGTTTGTTATATGTCTAACTCTTATTGATATTTGTGAAGTTGGGTTTGACTAACACATGATATGAAATACTTATGCATCATGATGAAGTCCTAGATGTATGAGTTGACCTGTTTGTCGGTGGTCATGATTCATGAATCCTAGGGTTTGGAACTAAGCCCTAGTCAAAGTTTGTTTCTCTAGGATGTAGTATTTGTGCATTCAAGGGTTTTGGAGTTAAACTTTAGTAGAAGTAAAATCTCTAATATATGATGGCAATGTGATCATTTGAGATTTGTGTAAGTTTGTTGAAATGTAAGTTTTAGTTGTGATTAATGTTTGATTAGGAAAATCTAGGGTTTGCAAGAAACCCTAGTGGAAGCTAGTCATGTTGTTAACTGAGTTGTGATTGATTTTGATTGTTAATGTCATGTATGAAATCTAGGGTTTGTATGAAACCCTAGCAGGAAGTCTAACATATGAATTATGAAAGTTGTTAGATACCTTGTAGATCTATACTTGTTTGAATTGTTTCCAGGGTTTGCTATATGTTGTAGTAGGTATGTCATACTTTTGGAAGAAACATTGAAACCCTAGATGTAATGAAAGTTGTTATGATGAAGTAGTCTAGGTTTTATGATAAAGTCCCTAGCAAGATGTTGAAGAGTATGTGTCTCTTGTTTGTAAGTTTGGGCATCTGATAAAATTGAATGCTTCCGTAATTTTTATATGGTTAAGTTCATGCTTCTATAGATTTGGTTGTACTTGCTATCTAAGTTGTGCAGGTACATGATCTTCAAGATAGTGAAGATGTTCGGAAAGAAAAGTTGATGTGATAAGCATGATGTGAATGGTGATGGTAATGATAACTCTGATGAGAAGGATGGAAGCCACAAAAGATTCTTTGATGTCGTAAAGAAGAAGTAAAACTCCCTAAGTTGAGAGGGAACCTAGATGAAATCTCCCTAGGTTAAGAGGGAGCTTGAATAAAAGAAATCTCTCCCTAGATTGAGAAGAAGCACAGATGAAAGAAATCTCCTTAGGATAAGAGAATGGTTGAGAATATTCCTTGTACAGGAATGATTAGATCCTCTCTGATTAAGAGGGAGTGATAGATATTGTTCTCTACATCATGTGTCAAACACTAGACCAGGACTAACAACCGTAAGTTCTAGTAAAGGCCATGAGTGAGAGAAGAAAATTGGAGAATATATTTTGAAAGGTTGCTAAGATAAGAAAAGTCGGATTGTTTTATGAAATATGTTGTTGCATGAGAAGTAGGAAAGGAAGTTGCATGGTTGAGGAATCTTCTGTCAAGATTCATTGGGAAAGCTCTAGGTCCTACTATGGAAAGTTGAGAAGTAACATCAAGTTCTCTAGAAGACCCCAGAGGTTTGTATTTGATTATGTACATTTGAAAGTGTATTACTGATTGGGGTTGTGTTTGTACAAGTAAATCTCTTGAAGTTTTGATAGCATGTTGGTTACCGATCAATTTGATCGAGAGAGATTCGTTGAGGCTCTGTGAGTAAAGTATTGCCTGGGAGGACATCTAGCCAACACCTTGTGTTGATGTCTAGGTCCCGAAGTAGGACTAAGGTGGACTCAAGCTGGACTAAGATGGACTCTAGCTTTCAGCCTCTCTACGTACCATGAGTCATACAATAATTATGAAGACCAATACTAGTTACATTTCTCAACACTTGACACTACCCAAGGGTCTTTGAATAACACTCAAAGGCCCTAGAAGAATCAGAGTTGCAGGTTGAGCAGCTTTGTATGGGGTTGAGTTGTGGAAATTCTTCATCCTCCATGGAAAACAGTCAATTAACTACGGCAACCATCACACAAGAGGATATTAGGGGCACTCATGATTTGATAGAGGAACCTCCTGTGATATTTGAGCACGAGGAGCTGTTGATTTTTACATAGTCTTCCATAATGATAATTATTTTTGAGGATTATGACCTTTTACATTTTTATTCATTAGATCCATCATTTAATAATTACACAAAAGACATCAACCATATTGCAAATAAGATAATGGGATCATAAAGGGATAGTGGCACAAAGAACACAAGAAATTTACCCTTAGAAAACCCTCATGGGGAAAAACCCAGCAAACTTTTCAATAGAGAATTCTTCATTCCAACACAGACACATCTAAGTCAACAAACTAGGTCAAACTTGGTCCATCCTCCTTGTCAAGTCAATCTACCCACTGAAGAGATTTGATTCCTTGTCCAACAAAGATTCATCCTTCCACAATCCAGCAAAGATTCATCCCTGTAATGACCTTTCTCTAGCCCCCATAAATCATATTTTGTTGCCCTCAAAATAGTTAAGCGAGTTGTCTCAGATATGCTATCTGACCTGCCTTAGAAAAATGCCATACAAACTACCTTAGAAATGCCATATGAACTACCTCGAAAATGTCATGCGAACTTCCTCATAAGTGCACTTCTTTCTGCCTCAACTATGCAAGCTTGCTTGGCCTCTTGGAGGGACAAAGTAGTGCCTTCATATAATATTTCATGACATTGAATGGGTGCCTCTTCATTGGAGCCAACCTGAGTTGACTAGAAGGCCGACTTGACTAGGAAGAATGTCGAATTTACATTTTTGGAGCCAAAAACTTTAATTTCAAAAATTTCGAATTCCTTCCTTTTCAAAGTCCAAATGGAACTTGTCATAAAATAAATTTCTTTTGACTCTTAGCATTTAAAATAATGACTCAAACATACATTATGAAGACTGGCCATAGTTACAAAAATCAACAATCCCTCTTAACTAGGGAGGTATCCATAATGATTATTCAAAGGTTCTCATATTGACAAAATTTCTCTATGAAAAGGTCATAACAAATCATCATCAACCTTATCAGCATCTCTGACATCATCAGCATCATCTCATCAACATCCACTCGTTGGAATCTTTGACACATTGTTAGCATCAACTAGTAGAAATGTCTAACATTAACATCATCATCACTAGCATCATCATCTAACCATCAACATCCGCTAGTAGCAATATCCGGGGGGTAACAAACCCATGGCTTACCATCAACATATCAGGACTCACTCTTCCAAAGTGATCAATCCTCATGGACTCCTATCAGACCAAAATGTTGAAACTCAACCCTCTTGGGGAATACTACCAAGCACTCACTCAACCCTTCTGGGGAGTACTCGCTCAAACCCTCCTAGGGAGCACTCGTTCAAACCCTCCTACAGAGCACTTCCTCACCCCTCTTGGAGAGCACTCTAGGCCCTGATGTTGAAAGACCTCACTCAACCCTTCCCTAGGGAGTGATCGGGTCTCGATGCTAACAGACCTCACTCAACCCTCTCTTCAGGAGTGATCAAGTCTCGATGTTGAAAGACCTCACCACACCCTACCTTTGTATGTGATCAGGTCCAATGCTGACAGACCTCATGTTGATTTTGGGTAGCATCGGATGTGCTCTAGCTCCGAAATTTTGTGGAGGGGCTAGAATACATGAGATCTCCATGACCCAGAAATCGTTTGGTGAAATTCCACCTAGTTTTTGTTTTATTAAAATAATTAATATTTTTAATGGGGTTCCTAAGTTTAAACTAAGGAAAATAAAAATACTAATGGGTGTTAATAAAAATATGGGTGAGAAGCTTCTAAGGGACGAGGATCAAGTCTGTTTTAATCTTAGTCATTGATTAGGGACTTAATCTCGACTGTTGATTCATCAACAGGAAAAGTATAAGAGGAGGCTTGAGGGTCAGTTGGAGATACACCAATTTGATCAGGCAGTTCGATTTTTCTGGGGCGTGGTTTGATGAGAAAATCGAACAAGTGATCTGAGTTGCAGTGAGAGGCACAGAAGTAGAGATTTGGATCAGAAAGGAGTTCTGAGCCAAAGAGTACGTGGCAGAGAAGCAACAATAGCATCAAAGAGGCAGCGCAGAGGCCTATGCAGCCCAGGAGAGGCTCACACAAAGCTAACGCAACCTAGGAGGGTCTCTTGCAGTGGCAGTGCAGAGTATTCGCCAGAAGTTCAAGATTTTGCTAGAGAAGCAAGGTTCTGATCCGGGAGAGTTGAACAACAGTCTTCCTCCAGCAAATCAATCCAGCAGAAGGGGTGACGCAGTCTGCTAGAGGCAAGACGCTGGCCCAAGCAGTGATTTCTCAGAGATTTCGCAGTGTTTATCGGGAGTCAGATCATTCATTGGATCAACCGTGACTTGGGGAATGAAGTAAACCCTCGTATGTATTTCTTATTGCCGAGATTTCTCTGAAAGGTTGGCCGATGTGAGAGGCAACCTGTTGTACTTAGATTTTGCTTGCTTAATAATACAAACCCTCTATCTGCTGCACTGGTTTCCCCACATTGGGTTTTTCCGGGGATGTTTAGTCCAAAAATAACGGTGTCCCTTATGTGTTTGTCTCACATATTGTTTCAGTTTATGATCTATATGTCAGTCTAGTCTACAGTAGTGTTTTTCATCATTGTTTATAATTAAATAGCTTGTTGAATGAAATAACAAGTAGGAGATGATAAACCAGTGACTGCAATAGGATTTTTGTTTATAAAGATTCAGAAATTTTCACACCTCACTACATCCTTCCTTGTTGTTTGATCGGGTCTAATCACCAAGAGGCACTTCTCTCAACCCTAACTTGGGGAGTATTCTAGGCATCTCGAACCATTTTCCCCATCTGGAGAATGTCCATCCATGTTAGTATCAAATCATAACTCCCTCTCAACAATAGGAGTAATCTCCACAAGTCCCAGCTTGTCTCTGAAGTACATGAACTTCTTTTTGGGCAACGACTTCGTCAAAGCATCAGTTGTCTGCTCATCAATGGAGATCTATTCGAGCTTCACTGCTCTCCTCAGTACCATGTCATGAATGCAGTGGTACTAGGTCTCAAGGCACCTTGGTCTATCATCAAGTTGTCATTTGTACCTGATCAAAACAATCCTGCAAGTTGCAATCATACTCCTTCATAACTTGCCATTCAAGCTGCAACATACTCGATCTCTGAGTGCAACAAATGTCTACGTCCTATTCATCCACGAGATCAAAGCCCAAACTAAAGCAATATACAAACTCTTTCTCTCTTTAGCACTCCTTGTCCAATATGAATAATTGCAGTTGTGCTAAGAGTGCCATGATCAGTTGTACTATGATGGTACTTCAACACATGTTGAGACACATGTTTTGTTACATCGATTGCCCTATTTGGGTATTCTTTCTTAAACAAATGGCAATCCTGATTTGCTCCCTTCTTTCATGATGTTGTCATCTATCTAGTCAAGATCCTTCATCTTGAATTTTGAGGTCAACTCCCTCTGAAGCTAAAACAAGGGTTCTTGGAGAAGCATTGGCTACTCCCTCTAGAGCAAATCTTTAGTTCGATGTAACTCCCTTTGACACATGAACTCTTCTACAAATCATATAGGATTAACCTTGATCCATTAATCTAAGTGCATCAAACCTAAGGAGCTTGTACAAGGCCTTCTTTCTGTTGCATAAGACTTCTTCATATACCTCACAAGCTTGAGGTAGTTCTTACGTATACTTCTTCTTTCATCGAGGGAGATGATTTTGATCTCTACATCCGTCTGATGTAGTTTTCAACAGAAATCATAAACAAAAGTGTACCTGGCAAAAATGTCCCTTCATAGTCATCTTCCCTCTCACTGACGTAGTCCTGGCTTTGTAGTTTTTGCCATCCAATCAAATTTTGTCTTGATATAAATCAAAGGCATTTTACTGCCTTTGAGTCCAAATGTCATCCATTACAATATCTCTAATCACAAAGAGTCTCCTTGCCACAACTTTGCTTTGTTCTTCCATCAACTGCCAAAGCCTTGGTAGCCTTCATTATGTACCAACAATCCTCATTAGGAAGCCATGGAAGAACAATTACAACCAAGCAAAGACTTCAAAGAAAACAGACTAACTAATAGTAACAACAATAGTAGTAGTTAAAGAAGAGAAATATAAAGGTACTTATCTTTTGAAAAGGATATTAGCTCCCGCTTGATCTTTGGACTCTTTGCATCCATCTAACACCTTATCCATTGCATCATCCCGATGTCAATTCTTCCTTGCAAAGGCTTTTCTACTTTCAATGGAAACGTCCAATCTTTGGGTTTTGATCCTACACCTTTAGGACAAACTTTCTAGAGTTTAATAACCTTACATTCTGAAACGTTAGAATATTTCAAGATTTTCAGTCTTCAAACCCCAGTACTTTACATTTCCTTGCAATTTCAACATTCTATGATATCTGCAAGATTCTTCTTTTTCATATTCAAAAGTTTAGGTGGCAAGATTAGGGATGTCAGATTTTATTGTTTCAACCTTAGGAGCTTATAACACTAGATTACTCATTTTTCTTCAAGCAAAGATCATGTTAAAAGTTGTCGGGGAAACTAGGGCCAAACTCCATGTGGGTCATCTTATTTATGGCAGTTGATATTTTTCTTGGATCCCTCTCATCGAGAGGTGTAGGATTGATCTAAGAATCATACGATTTCGATAAGTATTCATGGAGTTATGAATTTATTTGCATTATAAGACAATTCGTCAAGGTTGGCCAACAACCAAATAAACCCCACATGTGCTCAACATTTTAGTATAAAAGGAGATGACTTGAGAGTCATTTCACACACTTCTCTCTTGATTTCTCTCCACTTGTTTTGGGTTTTAGTGTTAGAGAAATCTAGGAGGAAGTAGCTTGGAGAGTACAAAGCTGAGAGAGCAAAGAAACGTCCAGAGAGCCTGACACTAGGCCACGTAGAGCTACACTATGGCAACGCAGAGCTTTAAAGGGAGATCAAAATTCTGCTAAGGAACAGTCAGGATCTAGTGCTGGAGATGGGGTGTGAGGCTGGGAGGCTAGAGAGTTGAAGTTTCCAGCCAACAGAGGATCAGAAGGAGGTCCAGTGCAGTCCTAGTTGCAGTGACTACGTAGGCTTGACGCAATATTGCGCAAAGACTGTGGAGAGGCAGTGCAGAGGCTCACCTCCAGCGTAGATCAGTGTCGGTTCTTCTAATGACAAGGTGATATCATCTCACTACTCTTTTTGTCCAGTTTCTCGCTGTATCCTCAGCTGCTACACCCTTTTTCCCGCATTGGATTTTTCCAGAGACATTTGTCCAAAAATAACGTTGTAGTGTGTTGTGTATTTCTTTCTTGCTCAGTTTCTTGTTTCCGCATATAATTTTAACTAGTGAGGGCTACAATGTATTAATTTCGGTATTTGTTGTAGGATGCAGTAAATAATTTGTTCAATAATTTAACAAATAGAAGAAACTTAATCAGTTGTTGCAATAGAAATTTGGGGCTTCCAAATTTTCACATCTCATTTTCCAGTGTAAGAGGAAGCTGATTTCTATATTTGAGATGAAGGATCTTGGTCATCTACATTACTATTTGGGATTGGAAATATGACAAAACCCTGGTGAAATCTTTGTTGGGCAAGTAAAGTACATCATTAAGATAATTTAGAAATTTTGCATGATGGATTGCAAGTCCATGGACACTCCCATGGTGACAAATTTGAAGAAGTTGCGAGATTGTGATTTTGATCTGGTTGATCCCCATATGTATGATAAAGTGATTGGCTCATTGAACTATCTGGTTAACACTAGACCTGATATCTGCAATGTTGTGAATACGTTGAGCCAATTCTTGGTTAAGCCCGATCATGTGCATTGGGTTGCAGCAAAACATATATTGAGATATTTATGTGGCACCATTGATTATGGGTTGAGATATGTTTGTAATGGAGAATGGCAGTAGCATGGTTTTACAGATGTTGATTGGGTTGGATGCACTGGTGATAGAAAGAGCACTTATGGTTTATGTTTTAGCTTGGGCTTTACTATGATATCATGGTCAAGTAAGAAGCAGACTTATGTCGCTTTTAGTGTTGAGAAATCCATCACAAGCATCTTGTTCAAGAGCATCTTCACCAACTTGAAGACTACATACCTACAAACCTTCAACAGCAAGTACAACCAAACATAAATATGGATGTACAAGAGCATGAAGTCTACTTTACTAACATAAGGTTAGCATGTTATAATAGGAGCATCAATAAGAAACATCTATAGTAGCACGCAGCTACTGTCGCTAAGGATCTGTGCAGCCCTAGCTAGAGAACGTAGCACGCAGCTGCCCCTCAGCGGCCTCCTGTTGCTGAGGATCGAGCAAGATGGACTCACCAGAGGACGGAGACCCTCTCTCTGATCACCAGCAAGAAAATGAAGGAACAACAAAAAGCTTTCGCCTCTCTCATTTCTGCAATGGGTCCGACAAAGAATCGACCATCAGTCACTAAGTTTGTTAAAAGATTGGAAGACATCATTGAAATCTCACTCCCCCCTGCCCTTCCTCATAAAGTAGCTCTATCTCTGGCGGAGCGTGCATTAGTCGGGCAGTTTACTGGGTTATGGCCCTCGCCCAAGACTGTTCAAAAACGGGTAGAAAGGAACTGGACTACGTCAATAAATGGGAAAATCTCAATCAGGTTTTGTGGAAGAGGGTACTACACCTTCCACTTTGAAGCCAAGGAGGATCGTGATCTGATATTTACGAATGGGCCATACTTTATGGATACAAAGGGATTGTATCTAAACAGATGGACACCAGACTTTGATCCAGAAATGGATGTACCCAGCGTTGTCCCAGTCTGGGTCAGGTTGTCGCATCTTCCCCTCCACTGCTAGGGAGATGATTCAATTAAAGCCATAGTAAATACAGTGGGGAAATACATAGACAGGTGTGAGCCAAAGGAAAATATGCATGCATGCGCCAGAATCTGCGTAGTAGTGGATCTAGAGAAAGGGCTTCCAGAAGCAATCAAAATCAAAGTAGATCAATGGACGCATATACAACAGCTGGATTATGAACAAATCCCCTTCAATTGCAAGGTATGTCACGAATATGGCCATTTTGTTAATAGATATACAAAAAAAAAAATGAAAATGAAAAGATTGAAGATCCGGAAAACAAATGGGAACAGGCTAAAAGAAACAAGACAGCCAACAAACAATCCGCTCATCCTTCTTCGCAGTGTACCATATCTTTTGACCCCCTCTCTTTATCACCAAAAGCAGACAACAATCCTCTCACTAGCCTAAATCCTTTTGAACCACTGGACCCCTCAGCCCCCCATACCCCAGACACAGATCCAGATCCAGATCACCCCCCATCACCCCCTCCGATCTCAAACACCCATTCTCCTCCCCCTCCCTCAGTAGACAGAATTCTAACAAGAAATCAGTCAAAGGAAACACTTCCAAATGTAGAATACCAAAAAGAAGCAGGAAGAAAGTCAAACAAAGAGCTGAGGGATGAAGCAGCAGCAAAGGAAATGGCATTAGGAACGCAGCAACCTATGGAACCCTTCCTGGGAAAGAGCACAGGAAACAATGAAAAAAACCAACAAAGAGGGAAAGGACCCTTGCACCACCCAACAAGCAAATAATGATAGTGGTCTCTTGGAATTGTTGAGGAATGGGATCATCCTTTAAAGAAAATGCCACATTCTGAAAAAGAAAATCCAGACATTCTTATGATTCAGGAGACCAAAACAAATAGCCATGAAACTGAAAATATTAAAAAAAAACAAAAATTATGAAGGGGAAGCAATACAGGCAACAAGAGCATCAAGAGGAATCTGCACAATATGGAAGAACGGAATCTGGGAATTGATACAACAAAAAAAAGATCGGCACTGGATACAAACGGATCTAATGCAAATAAGCAGAAAAGAGAAGTACAGTGTCATAAACATATATGCTCCCAACCACTACAAGGAAAAAGAGCAATGTTGGGACACCATAAAGGAAGCACTAAAAGAAACACAAGCTGGGGAAATAATTCTAGGAGGAGATTTAAATTTGGTAATAAGTATAGAGGAAAAGTTTGGAGGGAAATATCACACAGACCCATCCAGGGATGCTCTGGAAGAGATAATGGAACAGCACAACTTAATAGACATCCCCCCAAACAATGGAAAATATACCTTGAGCAATAAAAGAGTGGGCAAAAGCAACATTAAAGAAAAGCTAGATAGAATTCTGATCCAAGATAATCTAGCAGCAATGCACAGCTCCGTCAATTCAAAAATTTTACATACCACGACATCTGATCATAAACCGGTGGCAATAGTTACGGGCAAAATGGAAAATCAAGGACCACTTCCATTTAGATATAACTCAATATGGGACAACAATACAAAAATTAATGAATTAATCAAAGAAGCATGGGCACCAAGAGTATCAAAATCACCCCAGTATATTTGGGAGACAAAATTAAAAAATTTAAGAGCCAAGCTAAAGGAATGGGCAAGAGCAAACGAAAATTAAAAAAAAAAAAAAAGAGTTGCAACAAAAAATGGACAACATGCAAATTGAAAAAGAAAGCAAAGAAGAAGACAAACAGGATTATCTAAGAGAGAAGGAGATATTTTGGGAAATATACAGGGAAAATAGGAAAGAAGAAGAAGAGGCCAGACTGAAATCTAGAAACCTGTGGCTCAAGGCAAGGGATAAAAATAAATCATTTTTCCACAATATTATGAAGATAAGAAGAGCAAGAAATCAGATAGAAAAAATACAAGCTGAAGGTCTAGAGGTCAAAGGTGCAGAGGAATTAAAAAAAGCAGCCCACAAGCACTTTAAAAATTTACTTTTAGTCAAAGAAGAAATGGTTGAATATGAAAATTTCCTACAGCAGACAAAAAATAAAAAATAAAAAAAAAACAAAACGCAGAAATGTGCAAAGAAGTCACAGAAGAAGAGGTAGTGGCGGCTATATGGAGCCTGCATCCAGACAAAGCCCCAGGGCCAGATGGTTTTACAATAGCATTCTACAAATTCCATTGGCATACAATCAGAAAGGACTTCTTAAGAATGGTGAAGAATGTCTTCAAAAGAAAAATAGAAAGCAATACAAAATCCTCCTACCTTACTCTAGTCCCAAAAGAACCCAATCCCTCCACCTTCAATAGGTTTCGTGCCATCTCTCTTTGTAATTCTTCTTATAAGATCATAACAAAAATAATTGCAAATAGAATCAAGGAAGTGCTTCCAATAATCATATGTGAAAATCAAGGAGGATTCGTGCCCAACAGGCAAATCATAGATAATGTAATTATTGTACAGGAAGCTGTACATTCCAGTATACTAAGAAAAGAAAAAGGAATCATAATCGAATTGGATATGGAAAATGCATTTGACAGGGTCAGCCTCGCATATCTAATGGCAGTTCTCAAGAAACTGGGATTTTCAAGAGAAATAGCAGAAGTCATCCATGCGTGCATCTCTACTCCTTGGATTGCTCCTCTCAGAAATGGAAGGCCCAGCAAATTTTTTCAAAGCACAAGAGGCCTCAGGCAAGGATGCCCTTTCTCTCCCTTCCTATATATTATAATGGCGGAAACTTTAAGCAGAGCTTTGGAAAAACAAAGAAAAGAAAGAAATATCACTGCGCTCAAAATAGCAAAAGGAGTAAAGACAATAAATCACTCACTTTTTGCTGATGACACCCTGTTGTTGGGAGGGGCATCAATAATAATCGCAAGAAGGTTCAAAAGAACTTTGGATGATTTCTTACAGGTTTCAGGTGGGCTATTAAATAACACAAAATGCAGAATATATGGATGGAACACCCCTCCCAGAATCATGCAAAGGATTTCACAAATCTTAGAATTCCCCATTCAGGAAAAATGGACTTACTTCTTTTACTTGGGACCCCCTATCTCAAATGAGAACATGAAGGCAGAAATATGGACCAAACAGATTTGAAAAATGAAAAATAAAATCCAAAGTTGGGGAATGATGTGGTTAAATATGGCAAGAAGGGTAATATTAATTAAAGCACTCCTAGCAGCACTGCCTATCTACCAATACGCAATAATCTTGGCCCCAGCAAGTGCCCACAAACAAATGGAGTTAATCTTAAGAAGCTTTTTATGGCAAGGGGGAAGCAAGAAAACAAAAAATTCAGCTTGGTCAGGTGGGAGCATGTATTTTTGCCATATGAACAAGGAGGCTTATCAATTTAGTTACCTGAGCTCATGAATGCAACTCTGGGAATGAAAATAATATGGACACTGATCACTAGAAAAGAGAGTTGGTGGGAAAAAACACTCATCTCAAAATACATAGACGGCTCTAAGAAAAGACTGCTTAATGGAAATATCCCTTCAAGACAATGTACTCAAGCCTAGAAGCTAGTAAAAAAGACAATTCTTTTAATGAGCAACTACATCTCTAAAATCCCAGGCAATGGAAAAACAATATCAATTTGGGAGGATAGAATTATGGGAAAAGAACCACTGAAGACTCACCCAGAAATTGAAGGTATTCAAAAATCGATGATAGGAAAAGGTCTAAATACTCTTCACTCAATTTCTCTTTGGAATCGAAGAGATTGGCAAGATTGGCAAATCTTAACAATCCTTGCAAATCTGGAAGTGCAATGGAGCAAATTAGGGCAGCTTCTAAAAGAGGCAACACCAATAAACTATGATGAGGAAGACGACTTCCTTTGGGACCAAGTGGTGGAAAATACATAGTCAAGACTGGATACAAAATCCTACAAGAACAACCAAACCAACAACACTGGGATTTTTGGAAGGCAGACTAGAAATCAAAAAGCTTGCCTAAGATCAAAATGTTCATATGGATTCTCTTAAAAGGGAAGATCTTGACCAGTGAAAACTTAAAAAAGAAAGGCTTCCAAGGCCTATCAGGATGTCGAATATGCTTGCAAGCTGAAGAAACCATTCAACATTTATTTCAAGAATGCATTTTCGCCAAAGAGTGCTGGCAAAAACTCATAAGCCCTCTGGAAATCAGTGTAAATTTTGAAAAGCCTTTGCCAGATTTTCTCCAAACTTTGGAGAAGACCTATCCATATACAACAAAGAAGAAAGTCACAATACAGAGGATCTGGAAATGCATTCCAGTAGTTCTTTGTTGGCAAATTTGGTTGACAAGAAACAAGTGCATCTTCAAAAATCAAACTCTAAGAATAGGGAAGACCCTCTCAAAAACTTGGGGATTAACTTCTGAAATCCTCAATGTCAAGGGAACAACATCAACAGACTACAACACTCTTCAACAAGAAGAGCGAGATTGGCCATAATAAACAACAATGGACAAAAAGGACAAAGGAGGACAAATTCAAGAAACAGCTGGAAAATGAGAATGAGCGAAGAGAAACTTGCAAATTGGAGAAAAAATTAGAAAAGACATTGCCTTTACTTCGATGGGGCCTCAAAACATAATCTTGGAAAGGCAGGGGCAGGGGGAATTATTCTTGATCCAGATGCGAAAGAAAATGTTACATATGAATGGGGACTTGGAGAAGTCTCAAATAGTAAGGCCGAAGCCTACAGCCTACTGATGGGAACAAGAATAATAATTAAAAAGAGCGATACAAGATCCTATAATAATAGGAGACTCAGCCATAATAATAGAGGCAATGGCCGTCACAAAACTCCAAGCAATGAGTTCATGAGCAGAATAGATAGGAGAATCAGGAAGAACTTAGAAGGTTCTAGAGATGTAATCTTCAGACATGTCTTGCGAACCCACAACCAACAGGCAAACTATTTTGCAAATCAAGCAGTGAAAAGAAATGAAGGGAGTGTTCGGGAAAACCAAGAGGAATATCACAACTTTGTTCCATAAACTTCATCAAAAGATCATAAGCATGATGTCCATCAAAAACAAAGAACAAAGCACGCTTATAAAAGAAATTAAAAAAAAGCAGCAATCAGAAATCAACAAAAGGTATATCTCTGCAATGACAAACAGAAAGTCACGAGAACTCAAGGGAAACATCATAGCAGTTCAAAAAATCGCATGAGTGATGGCAGCAAGGACGATCGCAATCTTGGTCACAGGAACCATGCAACAATCCATCCCATCGGCGAAAGACCTCAGGTTGCCCCCAACCTCTACAAATACAGTTGGAAATTCAACATAGCATGCAACTCTAGCTCAAGGCAAAGTCATATGCCTGAAACGTTCCTCATCTCCCATGTTCTGCTCCAAGCGTCATCGCCTCTCCTAAGCTTCTCCTTGTCTACTCTTCTCAGTCCACGAATCCCACATCTTGTCATCTCCTTCAAATTGCCACCCACCATCGTTGCGCAAATCCTCAACTCCCATCCACTCTCCCCCATATTCGATCACCCCCGCCTCTTAACTCCTCCCTCCACATCGGCCCTTCCCCCTAACTTTCATAATTAGGCCTCGGCCCTTCTCCCTAATTGTCATATTCAAGATAACCAAGCTACAACATGTAGTAAAGTGTAGGAGAAAAGACAGGCAGGCAGCAACAGCAGAAGAAGGATCATCTCAGGCAAAACAAGATACATGAAGCACAACAATATGAGGAATAGCAAGCAACACAAGAGTAAGAAGAAGAAAACAAATCAAATGGAATTCAACCCCATTGAAAAGGCAACAAGGAATGATGCATGTCCAACATGCAAAGTGAATAAATTTATTATTCATCGACTGCAAGAGTCACTTACGGATATCAAAAACGAAATGAGAATGGAGTATAGCTACCAGAAAAGGAACATGGAAATGCAGAAAAAAGAGATCATGGCGCTAAAAACTAAACGCAAGCATTTAGAAGAAGCAGTGGCATATTACAAAAACAATACTATGAGTAATGAAGGAGAGAACTCAGTCAACTATGACAAGAAGAAACAACCATCTCAAGAGCAATCAGTCTACAAGCCATGAAAAAGTCTCAGAGAATCCATGATATGTAAATTTGCTTTATTTGTAGGGCAGTATGTTAGGTAGTACTCAAGAATAGTCACAAAAAAAATATATGAAGTCTTGAAAGCATGCACAGGAGAAGGGACTGCGCTCCCATCTCATTGGTTAGTTTCTTTTTATGCTACAGCCAATTGTAATAGGAGCTTGCTCCATCACAACTTTTGGTAATATATCCATTATCCGACCTTGTTAAAAAAAATAATAGGAGCATCAAAACAATTAAACTTTAGATATCCAAAACCTAAATTTAGTTAGGTTTACAATCAACAAAGATTATTCATGCCTTAACCTTCTTACAACAACCTCAGCTAGCGTTTTGTTACAAACCCTAGATTTCATCATTAAGACTCAACAACTTCAATCATAGTGAAACATTTTATATCTAGGATTTCATTAGCCTAGAATTTCATATCGGCCTTTACTAGGGTTTTTGTAGTAAACCCTAGATACAAACATAAAAAACTTTAATGTTAGACAATCAATTTTTTACCAAGCTACGTTTTCAATCAAACAAAAGCATGTACACTTAGGGTTTCATCATATAACCTAGATACCAATGACAAACCCTAAAAGGTTAGGGTTTCTTCATAACATTACCAAAATCCTAAACATCAAGAGAGTAGGATTTCATCATGAGATCTAAACTTTATCAAAAAACCCTAAGAAAACTAGGGTTTCATCATTAACATACCCTAAGTATCAAGAGGCTAGGGTTTTATAGTGAACCGTAAATGTTAGGGTTTCACCAAAAATGAGCAAACATCAAGAGATAGTGTGAAAAGGGTACATTCAATCTAAAGATTAATCACCTTAACAAGAAACATTATGATTCAAAATCCTAGACATGAGAGGGTTACTAATATAAAATGAATTTCAAAATAATCGTACCTTTTATGTGAGGAAGACTAGCTATAAAAACATGTGATCTTTAAACATATCTTGAGGGTCTCCATTTACAAACCTTGTAGGGTTTCCTTATTGAAGGACTCCCTCTTATCATCTTTAAGGTTTATTTCCATATGAATCAATTTGAGCCCAAGGATCCAACTTTTGCTTCTTTCAAATTTTCAATATATCCCTGCAATATTTATTGACAAGGACAAGCAAAATATACAAGCACAATAGCATAATTACTAACTGGGTTTCCATTAGTTTGAATGAATTTTTAAGGGATTTTGAGTACAAAACCTAACTAGCTCTAGAGGCAATCTAAACATTATTTAAAACTATTTTCATAAATAATTATCATATACTTACAAGCCCTAGATACCTGAGTTAGGGTAAGGGTTTCTATATATATTCAATCTTCATCACAAAGAAGAGCTTGCAAACCCTAAACAACTAAGCCATAAAAATTTTCATACTAGACAATGATGATATAGTACATGCCTCAAACTTCTTTGATTGAGGAATCGATGTTCCATAGGACTTGATGCTCTTCTTGGAAACTAAAATCATATTAGTAGAACATAAAATAACAATACTTACCTGAATTTTAGGACTTCAAGTTGGTCTGCTTTCCAAGATATGTAGACAAGGTATACTTCAACAAAAATCTGAAGTTGACTTCTCTGAATAGGGCTTCACCAATTACTGGTTGTATAGTTATATACTATCCCTTGGCAAGAGAATGTCCACCAAGAAGTTGGTTCCTTCATCATTGTTCAGACTCGATCTACTTTCATATGTATATGCACAAATCTGTGTTCTTTTACCACAGGTGTAACTTTGTAACAATTATCCTCAGTGGAGCTCCATAGCCTCTAAACAACTCGGCCTTCTCTTCTTCCTTGGCTTCTATGGTGATTATGGCTTTACAATAACTCGATCTTAGTCCTTTGCAATACCTTTGATAAGACTTTAATTTTTATTGGATTGTAATTTTTACTTCAGATCAATTGACAACTTCCAATGCAACTTTGAGTTATGCAAATTCTTTCAAATGATCTTGAGACTGCCTTTATTGGTTCGGTCTTAGTTCCCTCTCTTTTATTTCTTTGAAAGCTTTCAAGACTGCCTCTTAGTCTTCAAAATATATGACTCGGTCATTTTTCTTTCACACAGAACTTGGTGATTTTGGATTTATGAGTTGATTTTAGATCCTAAATTTCATGTATAGATTTTGCACTTCTTCTTGGTCTTGACTAGGCTTGTAGCCTAGCTTCTTCGATTCAACAAAACGATGTTATTTGACTCCTATAACTTCTTCACTTCACTGGCTTAGGTTTGAAGCCTTAATTATCCAATACTGCAGCCTAATTGCAGATTTATAGTCTTATGATCATGCCTAGAACTATGTCATATCAATTTGATCTCTTTCTTGATGATTCGGCCTACAAGGATGGATTTAAAACCCTTTTTCTCTTACCACAAAAGTGATCTTACTAGCTTCCTTACTCCACTAACCTTAGCTCTGATACCATGTTGAGAAATCCATTAGGTCAACGACTTAAGGTTTTTCTTAAGTTGATTTCTCTTACTTTGACATTTTCTTGTGATAGTTTATTCATTAGTTCTTCACACAAATTATTATATTCTTTTCATCAAGACGAAATACCAAACAATGAAGATCATAAACATAGAAGAAGACACAAGATATAGGCACTCAACCAGGGCAAAACCCCTAACAAGGGGAAAACCCAGTCAAACTCTTCACTAGTAAATTTAAATCAAATTGAGACAACCAGGGCCTTTTAACCAATACAAAGATTCCCCTCAATTCATCAAGTCGACCTCCCATAGTGATAAAACAAACTGTAGTCAAATCTTAAACAAAAGTATCTTCTCCTTTTGCAATCCTGAAGCTTGCCTTTCCACTTCGGCCCTGCAATTTCTGAGATATATTATTAACCTTCATTCCTTGCAACTTAGTCATAATTCTTCATATTTGTGACATAGACTTCAGTGTTTTAGTTCAGACTTATTTTCGCTTGTCCTTCTTTTATCTTCTTTGACTTCGCATACCTTTCTTGATACTTTCATTGTAGAACGAATGTGTACTTCACTTCTTTTGAGGTAGGTCGAATGCTTGGTATATATAGTGGTTGGAGTCTATTCTTTGATGCCGACATGATGTGTTTGAAGCCGAATTTTATGTGCTTGAGGCCGACTTGTGGTGGAAGGGTTAACATGACTAGAATACATAGAATAAATTTCTTTCTTTGATATAATGAACCCAAGAAGGGTCGTATACATCATGGCATTGACTTTTGACACAAGAAACAAACCCTAAAGCACTCAATAGGTGATTTTGACCTATTGACCGTTGACCCAAACATGAAACCTGTGCTTTAGTAAGTCAATTTCAATTACAACAAAAATTTCATTTTCTTTCTTTTTTGACAAATACAATTATGAAGATTGACACTAGTAACATTTTTCAACACTTAGTATGGCTGAGGCTAAGTATATAGTTGCCTGTTCAACCTGTTGTGAAGCAATTTGTCTTTGAACATTGCTTGTTGGTTTGTCTGATCAAGTGTTGGAATCGACCATGGTATATTGGGACAATCAAAGTTGTGTAAAGCTTTCTAAGAAACCAATTTTTCATGAAATGTCGAAACACATTGAGATCAAGTATCATTACATCCGAAATATTATCTAGAGAGGAGCTATGAGGCTTGAATACATCCCTATTGTTGAGCAAGTTGTTGATTTTTTGACAAAGCTAGTATCCTGAATGAAGTTTGATTATTTCAGAGAAATGCTTGGAGTGGCTGAGAGTCCCTCTCTCCATTGATTGTATAGCATCATGAAATTGACAATCGTCCTTGGGCTTAGCTCAAAGACCATGGTTTATGGTCAGGAAGATTGTCCCAGTTACTCCCTTGGGTCATTGAGATTGACTGAGAAACCAATATGATTGGGGAGTTTGGTTCTGAGGCTTGGACTGATCCCTTAAGTAATTGTGTTTGACTGAGACACCAAGTGGACTTGGTCGAAAATATTGATTTTGAGAAATCTATCCCATGGTTAATTGGGTTCTAACCTTGATGCCATTGGTTTTGGCTTGTGGGATGAACTTGATGCTATGTATCTTTCCTCATGATGAGACTTCTATATCTGATTTTGTGATATCTCCCTTAGGTCATTAATTTTTTCACTGAGAGACCAATGGATTGGTCGGGGAGATTGATCTTGAGAGAGAATGAAAAGTACCTCTCTAACTAAGAGTGCGTGTTGGAAAATGGTAGCTTCGGTCAGTATTTTCATGGTCAAAATTGAAGGAGAAATTATGTATTTTCCAGCTGTCCAAGTCAGCCTCAAATGGACAAGTCAGCCCCACCACTTGAAGGGGTTTAATGTTTGACCCCAAGGTAACCCATCTCTTGATTCTCATATAAAATGGCATTCATTGGGCCCTCATTGGGCACCATCACACATCTCATGCATAAAATCAAAGATAAGATCTGTTCACACGTGTGAAGAAGAAGAGCAGGATTTATCTCTGCGTTGACCAGCTTATTTGACTTCTGTTGACCAGTGTTGAGTTGATTCATTTCTCTCTTGTTTGACCGAACTGTTGACTGAGGATTGGAGATCGAATTCTCTGTGGTTCGTTGTCTGTTGGTTGACTGTAGATCCATCTCTGTTCTGGGCCATTGACCAAGGTTTGACTGCAGGTCAAACTTGGAGGTTTGACTGCAGGTCAAACTTGGAGGTTTGACTGAATTTTCTGTGAAAATTGCAGGACCAAATTTCAGCCCTTTGACCAGCAGCCTCAGGCCGAAATTTTGCCCCTTGTTCAGAATTTGATTGCGAACAGTTCGTTGACTTTTTCTCTCCTTTGACTGGTTTTGACTTGGCAATTATAAATTTCAAAGATTCGCATTTTCACTGGAATATTCTGACGTACAATTGATTAATTGAATTCTCTCTCATAAGGAAAGATTACCAGGTTTTTCCCCTTGTGGGGTTTCGTCCCAAATAAATTTGGTGTCTCTTGTCTCATTGTTTTTACTGTGATCTCTATTGCTCTATTGAAGTTAATGGTTGAAATTCTTCAAGTATAGCTGCTTAATGATTGGAATGCTCTAAAGAAGTCAAATTGTATCATTGGAAGTAGTTATGAGTGGATCTCAGAACAAGCAATATTCATAAGCAAGGAACCAGTTATATAGGCAAAGGGTATGGCCCGCAAAGTTCAGCAATACAATATCACTTCAGAATGTCAGAAATTTCCTGAAAAATAGAATGCAAAACACCTAACTTGAGATGAGAGAATCATGTTGCCTCTTGCTGTATGTTTAGAGTTGAAGCCTTGTTTTGAAATTGATGTTTTGGACTTTTACAATGAAAACCAACCTCTTTCTGAAATGTTAGATTCTTTCAGTATGTACATATGTTAGTAATAGCTATGAACCAAGTACTAAGTCTCTCTTCATTTTACAGCTTTTTATTTAAAGCTCTTCCAAGTTTCTGTTGATTCTCAAAAAAAATCTTATCTACTACACTGGACTTTAGTTTTCCATACAATTTGGGAGCTATAGACATCTTTATATCCTTACAAATATATGTTTACCACTGGGAGGAAAAGTAATATGACAACAACACCAAGCCTTGCATCGTATCAACATGTGATGCCACAACAAACATGTTTGGTTTCTCATTATAAAGTAAAACGTATTGCTTTTCGTTAAAAATGTGATATGAAGATAACAGTCATTTTATCTATCACTCTCAGGTTATCCATTATAGTTAACAATTCCATAGGATAATGCATATTTAGTGTATATAAATCACCTCTTCATAGACTCGTCGAAGCCAGCTTGCACATTTAACTCCTTCATTTACAGTCCAGAGGTTGGCATTCAATTTTTCTGCCTTATCATGATCTACTAACTCCAAGCAGAAAAGGAAGATACGCAATGAGTCTCCAAGAAGCGCAATACAGTGCCCACTCTCCCTGTGGAATAAGCAACGATCAATGGCAACAGTTCCAAGAAATCACTTTCAACAGAAATTTATATCAGAAAAAGAGAATCAACTTGAAAATTTGAAATAAGAAAGTTAACTAGAGGTTCCTGAGTATATGCATCCAAAAATCATTCTAAAACTGAATGAAGCCTGAAGTTATCTTTCAAATTGTATAAATGAGATCAGCATAACGAGTAAGAGAATAATGAATAAGAGCTAAGGTGATTATTACCCTCTCTTTTAAAAAGAGCTAGACAGGGCTCTGAAGGCCCAACTTATGAACCATCAAACATATTGGAGAATATGCAGTACACTTGAAAAGGAGTACAATGAATATATTTAATCGCCACTAATAACAGAACTATAATTACAAACCGAAGATAGCCAGAATTAGATAAGATTCACTGTATAAACCGTAGCTAGAAAATGTTGATGAGATAAAGAGCTTCCCACAAAGTGAACAGTGTAACTCTAGCTAAAAAAGATCAAAATAAACCTAAGTGTTCAAGATAGTGTCATGATCCAAATTATCCTAAAGGGTGATTTGGCCATGATATTCTTAAGGCCCCTCCATCCCTGGTAGAACAGGGCATCTAAGCAATGAAGGAATTGACGTCACAGGACAATTTTAAAAATGCCAAGGAAGACTGGAGTGCCACAGCAACAAGTGGAGGAATAAATGAAGCAACTACAAGATGAAATTCTTGAGCTTCAACTGAAACACAATCAATTGGTATCCACTGTCACCTCAGCCATGGAATTCCTTATTGACCATAGAGCTATTACGCAAAGGACTGAGGATGAACTGATCAGCTTTCGTCAACAGCTGGAAGAATTGCAGCAGTTTGCTAATCAGAGGCACTCAGGACATTATATATCTAGTCATTTAGTCAGCCCCCCAAACCCAAACATTCCCAATCTCAATGGACCAGTCTCAAGTGCAGAAGGGGCATCAGCAGAAGAAGATGATAGATCTCCAGCTCTTTGATGTCATACACATGCAAAATTTTGTGAATACCTGGGAGTTTTGTGGAAAGTCTTTACACCTAGGCATGTTTATGTAAGAGACATAGACTGCCTTTCCGAGAATCTAGGCAGCTAGAAGAAAATGTTTGTAATAGACAGCCATCCCAATTTTGATCCCATCTTGATCTCTTTTTTATGTAAAGCTATGCCACAAATGTAGAAATCCAAAGAATACAATTTTAAGTTACAGTTAAAAAAAACAGTAGAAGAAACCCTTACTGATATAGCCGAGGGCCTTGTATATCTTCTTCTAAATTAATAAAATTGTATTTTTTATCTTTTCATATTAAATTTAAAATAAAATTAAAAAATTAAAAAATGGTGGCAAACATTACAGGCATTTCAGAAGAGATCAAATTGCGAAAAAAGATGCAACTAATTAGACAGACATGACAAATTTGTGATTAAGCTACAAATCTAAGGAAACAAATTATGGGCAGTAAAACAACAAAATTAAGGCACTGTGGATTAGCCACAAACCCAAGCACATTTGAAGAAGGATCATCACAAACTGGAAAACTTATGAACTAAAAGCAGGAGACCCCCACCGATGTGATAGATATTGTAATGTTTATTTCATTAGCATATTAAAGTAATGATGTGATATTATAAAGTGAAAAATTGTTGGAAATATAATAGTCATGGTTGGTATTTCCATCAAAAGAACAAAGGAAAAATTAAATTTGAATTTAATGACACCACAAATGTCAAGTCGGCCTCCTCCTTGATCATGTCGGCCCCAAGTAGGCTAGGCCCCTTGGAGGCACCCTTTGGTACATCGATGATGTCTTGTTTTATCTCTCATGATCTCATCCAGCGAAGAAAGGAGTAGGAGGAGGCTGAATTTCAGAAGGAAGGAGGAGGAGAGGTGTGGTAGCTCTTATTTCCGGATGTATTAATGGATATTGAACTCTCTCTCTTTCATAAGGAATGATTTATGGGTTTCCCCTTGCGGGTTTTGCCCTGGCCTTGGGCCTAATTTTCTGTATCTCTTGTCTCATTGTCTCATGGTTATTTTTACTGCTCTTTCATTTAGAATGGTTGAAATGTTCTTCTGTATAACTGCTTAACAATATTGTATGATTAATACTAATAAATCATTGGAAGTAGTTATCTGTTGAAGGAAATTGTTTCTAGTTTCTGTAAACCCTAGAAAAATCAACATGAAATCAGAACCACGTTTGAAGAGCAGTTTGGGAGGAAGTCACTTTCAATCATCATCTGAGGCTTATGCGAAGTCTTGGACACATATTTTTGAGGTTATGAGCACATATCTATGCAAGTTCTTGAGGTAGGCAGACTATCTCTGAGTTCCCTGAGGTTGAGTTTCCTAAGGCAGACTATCTCTAATTTAAGCCGAGTTTCCTAAGGCACTATTTCTCTATGGATCAAGTTTGAGGTATGTTGTTCCTATGGAATAGGTCCGAGATCAGCTCCATGTCTGAATTTCGTGCTATCTAAAGTCTGCTACTACGTCGAGGCCTAGGAGGATTCACCGAAGCTCTTTTCTATGGTCTGAGAATCTACTTTGTCTAAGTTTTCTTGCCATCTGAAGCTTGTCTCTAGGTCGAGTCCTAGAGGGATACTTTGAGCCTCCTATTCTATGATTTGAGGTCATCCATTGGCCTGAGTTCTGGTATACTACAAGCTTGTAATTAGGTCGGAATTTGAGATCTGCTCCTAGCTGAGATCCAAGCCTCCTCTTGACTGTGAGCTTGTCTGAAGTCTGTAGTAGAAGGGGTCCGAAGTCTGGAATAGATTTGAGCCTTATCCTCATCTCTGTGATAGGATCTGTGAAGTAATCTGAAATTGTTTGTCTTTATGGAAGGAGACTGAGCTGGCATATTCTAGATGATTATTTGAGGTACTCATGACAAGTTTGGGAAGCAAGTCCCAAGCATCAGGTCTACAGAAGTTTGATGTTTGAGGCTGAGGTTTATGGTTTCTGTTACCCACCACCAGTGGGTGACCCCATAGGAGAAATTTTCTCCTAGATTTATCTTTAGTCAGCAGCCAGTAGCCCCTGACAACCACCAATGTAGCCAATATTGTACCAGATGTCTATGCTCCCTAAGCCAGTCATATGTCCCCTCGCCCATATGTGATGATCATATGTTTGAAAGTAGGCCATCCAATCCTAAAGGTATGATTTTTCAATTGGGTATTTATGCTTGTTTTTCTTAGGCACACTTGGGTTGGCTTACTGGGTGACTTGGAATAAGGAAGGGTTTTGATTGTAGCCTTGTTCCCTTACCTTAACTAGGGGGTTAATCCTCATCCCTAATGCCATGGGATCTTCCCTACTGGCTTTCATCTTTAGGATGGGCACTACTTGGGAAACCCCGATTTTGGTAGCGCGGTCCCATTTTCCCATTCCACATTTTTCACTCCCCTCTACACATTATATGCCTTATTTCATCATTTTCCCTCTCTGAGTCCACATGACCACTAAGTCCATAAGGCTCTGGTACTTCCTCTCCCCTTGTCCACATGTCTTGGTCGGCCCTGGAATGATGCCCCAGAGATTGATACAACTAAAAAAAAAAAGCATAATATGGCCACATACAAAATGATATTATACCGTAAAATGCAAAAGATGGCTAGGACAATAAATTTAGCACGTGCGCTAAAGCCAAATATGAGCTCTACCCGTTATCATTATGGCCATCACCCTAGTTCCTAGGGCCCCTATGAGTGCCCCTTGCATCATTAAGGCACCCATGCATGTCCCAACCCTTGGTGGGTGTTAATTTTAGGTATGTTCTATGCTTAGAGCAATTTATTTCAACTTTCACAGTTAGTTCAATATATTTTCCAAATTAGCAATCACATCACCATTAAAGTTAACTGTAGAGAGAACATAAACATAAATCGCAAAAGACAGACCAAGACAAGAGGACACAAGATGTGGCGCTAGCCAGGGACAAACCCCAATGTGGGGAAACCCTTGATCAATTCTTCTTATATGTTCTTCAATAGTTCAGCAGAGAGAGAGAAAGAGAGATAGTACATTTACAACAGAAGTCAACACTTTGACTTATCTAGATCATAGATCATCTCTAAGAAGATGATACATGAGATCAGTTGAAGCAGCAATTGAGGACATGTTGCTTCAACTGATTCTCCAAAGTGACTCTTTCACCTATCATTGTGCTGCATCTTGTCATCATGCTGCAACTCACCATGCTGCACCATGTTGCACCCATCATCATAATGCTGGACCTCATGACCATGTTGTACACATCATACTGTTGCACCTTATGCTGCATTGTTGTCCCATGTGTCAATATTGAACCATGTTGTCATACAGCATGTCTCATGTGCTTGCAGCACCATGCTTGCCACTGCTATCCATATTGTCCATGCTTGCCATGTTGTACCATGCTTGCCATGCTATCCATGCTTGCCATGCTGCACCATGTTGTCCATGCTTGCCATGCTGCACCATGCTTGTTGTTGTCCATGCTTGTTGTCCCATTGTGCCACTGCTGCACAATGTAATTGTTGTCCTATTGTGCCACTGCTACACAATGTCATTGTTGTCCCATCATTGTTCGGTCTCATCATGCTGATGTCCCATCATTGTTCTGTCTCATCATGTTGTTGTCCCATTGAACATTGCAGCACCATGTAGCCCAGTTGTCCCATTTACTAGCATTGTTGTCTTGGGCATGTTTGAGCCCTACAACTCTCCATGTTGTCCCTGTTTTGAGGTGGTTAGGACTGTGGCCTACCACACTCCCATGCTATCACCTACAACCCACATTTTCGCTGCCCCAAACAACCCTTCTTTAACTCGGCCTACCCTCGGCCTCCATTCAGCAGCTCGGTGCCTTGTTTTAGGCCTTAAAACAGTTCTTCCTTTCAGCCGAATTAGGCCTGTGTCTAGGGCACCATTGGTATGTTTAGGACAACATCTATCTTCATCTTAATAGCAGCTAGGATACCCTTGAGATGGTGTAGGTTAGGGTTGCCTTCTTGGACTGTGTTAAGCCTGCCTTTAGGACAACGTTTAGGGTTGCCTTAGGATAGTGTTAGGGCTGCCTTTAGGACAGCATTTAGGGCTTCCTTAGAACAGCGTTAGGGCTGCCTTTAAGACAGCATTAGGATTGCCTTTAGGACAGCAATAGGGTTGCCTTTAGGACAACGTTTAGGGCTGCTTTAGAACAGCGTTAGGGCTGCCTTAGAACAGCGTTAGGGCTGCCTTTAGGACAGCGTTTAGGGCTGCCTTAGAACAGCGTTAGGGCTGCCTTTAGGACAGCGTTTAGGGATGCCTTTAGGTCAACGCATAGAACCCTTCCATCACTTCGCTGGCCTGCCTTCTTTGTTGCGGCTAGGGCAACCTCTTTTCCTCCAAGGTCTAGGGCTTCCACTCCTAGATTTCTCTTCCACTAAAACCCAAGACAAGTGGAGAGAAATCAAGATAGAAGTGTGTATGAAATGACTCTTAAGTCGTCTCCTTTTATACTAAAACGTTGAGCACATGTGGGGTTTATTTGGTTGTTGGCCGACCTTGACAAACTGTCTTATAACACAAATAAATTCATAACTCCATGAATACTTATCGGAATCAGATGATCTTTAGATCAATCCTACACCTCTCGATGAGAGGGATCCAAGAAAAATATCAGCTGTCATAAATAAGATGACCCACGTGGAGTTTGGCCCTAGTTGCCAATTTAACAGTGGGCGATGAATTGCCCCACCTTAAGGGGGTAATCACTGTTATATCATACACAACATGCTCTCATCCCCTGGAGCCCGAAGCAGTAAAATAAAGAAAAAAAGGCAAAAGGCAAATGAAGGGTGGAAAAACAAAGGTCTAGGTAACTCATATACCACGATTGCTCCCACTTACATTCATACAGCCAAATATGAGGACATCCCTCACCATTACCACCCATGAGCCCATGGCATTTGGCCTTGAGACCCCTGTGTCCCCATCCACCTCATCATTATCCACATGACACCTACCACTTGAAGGATGTACCTTGGTAATGTCCTTCACTTTAGGGGTTGGGAACACCTAATAGGGTTGTTAATTAGCCACTCCTATCTAGGGAGATAACACCATGACATGTTTAAAGCCCCAAATTTGGAAGGGAAGCCCACTATGAAGTCTCATTTATGCCCTTGATTAACAAGTTTATTCACTAAATTGCACTAATGACTTATTGTGTCGAAGGTGAGGAGACACATTGGATCTTATACAGGATTGGCAAGTGGTTTCATCACAGGTTGGGCAAACTTACCAAGCCCACCAGAGGATCATATCGACAATTGTAGGGGATGCATTGAGAGCCATGGGTTTACATCATGTGACAGAGCATTATCTCATGCCTTGGGCAACCTCAGTACCTTCAACAGCTTGTTCATTGCCCCACATTATATGAGAGATGATGCACTTGAACTAGCAGTGCTTAGGAGACACAATGAACCTTCCAAGTTGGATTCTTCCTACTTGTTAATAGCGGCAGACCAACCCCATCTACCTGTCGATGGCCCTACTAGCCCGATTCTCTATAGCCAACAGTTGTGGCAGCTAGGTCACTCTGTCTCTGTCACGAGCCTACTACATTCGCTACTTCCTTCACTGCCAACTCCCTTCCTTACTACACCCACAATCTCTTCAGCCTTGTTGCAGATCTGCAGCATGGCAGCGGCTCAACCCTTTTGCAATAGTTGTTGCACTTACAGCCACTCAACCGCCAGAGATTCCTTATAGCAATTAGCTCTCCTTGCATCCACGACCTCACTGCAAACCCCAACCACTAGACATGCAATCCTGACACCAACTTCTTTCTTTTTGGCAGCTAGTCTCCCTTGCTCAACTACTCATTATGACTCGGACACTGCTCACTCATCGACCTCATTGCCATCCTCTGCCTTGTTGGCCATGTGCACGTCTCTGCTTGAAAAACGCATGACCTTCGCATGGGGTTCACTTCCGGGATGTCGACATGGCAGTTACCCATTGCTATGATGACTGTGTGGGTTGTCAAACCTGTCGACCCCCCAAATCGTTTTTTTTCAAAATCGTGACAATTAAAAAAGATCAACCTGAAAATAAATAGAAAATTGCTCTCAGTTGTTCAACCGATTTCCTTCAGCCTTTAAAGAAAATTATGTTTGTATGATCATAGCCAAACTTGGCTCCAACGATCCAGTACAAACCCAGCACCTACGATTATGAGATCGATTCAGAATTTAAGCTCTAATACCATGTCAGTTTTCCTTAAACGTAGCACTTGGTAATTAATTCCAAGCAATAAATTATTGAATAAACACACACCAAGATTCCTAACAAAAAAAGGTTCAGCGAAAGCAATTAATGATCTGAATCACAAACAGATTTGCACCCAACAAATCAGTTTATCATTAAAAAAACTTTGAACCTACTTAGACTCCCATCCTAAGATAATGGCCCAATTGAGAAAATGCAGGTACAAAAAATTACCTTGGATATAATCCAACTGATTTGCCCTAGATTGATGCTTGATCTCCCCACAAATCCATATCTCCAACCTCCCTACACTCCCTCAAACCTAGCACCTCTCACTCATAAATTGCTCTCAATCGTGTGTTGTCGTTGTGCGTCTTCTCCCTCTCCCTAGCCTTCCTTTTATAACTTTACATTGAGCCAAAACCCTAACCCTAACCCTAATCTCAAAATGATTAACGGTCAAGATTACATCTTGCCTCGCTTGAGATCAATGTCTAAGATTAAAATATATTAAAGTAAATTACTTTTCTTTTCCTAAGTTTTATTAGCTCAACAAGCCAACATATTAATATGTGTTTTTACCTAAGTTAAAATTATGTTAAGTTACATTAGGAACTTGATCAATTTAAAGCAAGTGTTCTAAAGTGATATGGGTGACTTTTGCACACTTAGACACCAAGATTGTGCCGCAGTAATTGCCCGAGCTACAAACATCAACATTCGTTGGTGCAATTCCTACTTAATGAACCATACACATCAAACCAAGTTTCACTTTTATGCACCTTTCCACATACAAACCCTAGCCACTAACCTTAGAGGTCTAGGAACAAGGTAAAGAAGAGGAAATTTAATTGATTTAGAAAATGATCAACACAACTTATGACTAGTGTCTTCTCCTAAATAGACTTAATGGATTCTTCTAGGGCTAAATTCAATGAGAACAACTTTGATGGAGTAAGGGGGGATGACACATCCACTTTTAAAACCCTAACTATTTTCCTTGTGAGGAGAGAATTTAAATATATGGAATGCACACATGGAGTTTCCATATAGATTTCAAAGAGAAGAATTTTGCATGCTATGAAGGAGCAACATTTCAACATAGATTCAGCACTTAGTCATGGCATGAAATAGAAACCCTACTACACGAATACAATATGCAAATATAGAAAATAGCCATGAAAGTTACAAAATTCTCAAAAGAAACACTTTATTCAATCCTAGGAAAACATCTCCAAACAAAATTCCATCTCCAAGAGAATTTGCACCATCCTATAGACTTCATATCTCGTCTTATAGACCTAATGTCCAGCACCTTGAGCCATAGCAATTGAATAATCCTTTAGGTGATTTAGGGAAGCTTCCCTTGTATTCAAATAAAGAGCTAGAGAAATGTTGTTGAGGTGACAATGGAAATCCTTTCTCTTGTCGCCATGAGGTCTAGCTCTGCCTAGTGGAGCTTTGCACTAGGCCTGCTAGATTTTGCGGCAACAAGCATCAAACTAAGAAATCTAGATCATCAAGCACAGCAAAACAGTTTGGAAAACACTTGGCCAAGAAATTTTACAAAAGCACTAAGTGTATAACATAGGTAGACATAAAATAATTTATTATAAAATGCATTATAAAAATTGCTTGTATATTAGTTTCTTTGTGGCCATTTTCATATACAATTCTCTTGTTCCTTGGTGCTTGATTCTGTGAAAAGTTCACTATCACAATCAACAAAAAGGGGTAGCAAGAAGAAATGGAAAACAGGAAATACATGAGCATATACACTAGTTCTCGGTCGTTTTTATTTAATTCATCAATTATATGTAGAGTACACAGAAGATCATTGTCGCTCCCCTTGTTTTGATAGTAATTGTAGATCTTTAAGGCTTGCGATGGCAAAATACACTTAAGTTTTTACATACTGACTTGGTTGCTATGTTTGCCTTAAGAGATGTCGGATAATACACCCTTGATTTTTGTTGTCGATCTGTAGCCTCCACAAACACAGTAACCATTTTAAATATTGATCTCCCTACAGGCGTACAGGAACAGTACTCCAGATTGTAATGTCCCCAACCGCTTAAGAGACATAAGAAGGGGTTCTACTAGACTAATAAAGTTCTTGTAGGCTAAAGTAGGGAAATTTTAATAAGGGAACATGATTCACCTAAGAAAAACATTATAAATGCCTAAGGGGTGAAAAAATGGCCATATCCTAGACTAATAAAAAGTCACTTTCATTTTATAAAATAAAAAGTTCCTAAAATGACTTTATAAAATTAAAAAAGTAAAATGGCGGCAAAAGTGGTCACTTAATTACAAAAGGAGAAAAGTGAGAAGTATCTCCTCATTATATGACTTACATTTTATTGAAAATAAAATTGTTGAAGAGTTTTTTGGAGAAAAGCTTAATGTTTGAGAAACCCTAGCAGTCATTACTAGCTTCGTTGTTGAAACTGTACACCTTAGTTGGTTCAAAGACTGAAATCACTGAAATTTCACCATTGTGCTACCAAGGAGAAAAAGGTTTGTCGAATACAAGGGAGGTATAAGGTTTTATCAGTTGATTTTATCTTCTAATGTGGGCATTCTATCTCTCTTTGCAGGTTGGGAACTTCGTGAAGTTGCCAAGCTTTCAAGCTATTCTAGTGAGCCAAGTTGTTGAAACTAGCATTATATATTGAGGTCGTATTGCCTTCTTTGCTAAACGAGTTATTATTGTTGGAAGGGTCGAAGTGTTGGTTCATAAGGCCAAGTAGGATTGTGCATTGTTATGAGATAGTGGGTTGAATTTTTCAGCCCAATGAAGACGAGTTTCTCCCTGCTACATAGGCCACATTCCCTCTTTGTTTCCCTGGTTGAGTTCTGCCCAACAAAGGGGTCGATTTTCCACTCTTATTGGGCTGAAACCCTCTCTATATACTGTGTGTCGAGGTTATCTGTTAGTGAGCTGAGAAACGTATATTGGTTGAGCTGAACACATACCAGTGCTGCAAGTTAATATTGGGACCAGAGAAAATGTGGGTATCAGCTTGTTGGGTATAGATACTAAGACACTCTTCATTGTGCATGGATATCAGCTCCCAGAGACCACAAGCTCAACCTTTAAAGAGAGTACGAGTTGCTGGAAAATAACTCAGGTAATGGGTTCAAATATGTTAAAATTGGCAACTATGGCCAAACTCCATGTGGGTCATCTTATTTATGGCAGCTGATATTTTTCTTGGATCCCTCTCATCGAGAGGTATAGGATTGATCTAAAGATCATCCGATTCTGATAAGTATTTATGAAGATATGAATTTATTTTGATTATGGACATAATGTCAAGTCGGCCAGCGACTTATGTAGGCTCAGAAGCCCAACAGTGATGTCTATTCAACCTCTACATTTTAGTATATATAGAAGAGGACATGAAATCATTTGTCTCACACACACACTCACTCTTGTGATCTCACTTCGTCCTGTTTTGGGTTTGATGAAGATGAGAGCTAGAGGAAGTGCCCTAGGGTATATGTTGCCCTAGATAACATGCCCTAGATCTAAATGCAGTCATGGCAGAATAAGCTCTACATTGCTCAAAAAGCCGGAAAAGCCAGAACTACTAAAAAAACCAGAAAAGTCGAAAAAGCCGGAAAAGTCAGAAAAGCCAAAAATGTCGGAAAAGCCGAAACTACCAGAAAAGCCAAAAAAGCTAGAAAAGCCAAAACTGCCGGAAAAGACGGAACTGCCAGAAAAGCCGAAAAATCCAGAACTACCAGAACTGCCGGAAAAGACGGAACTGCCGAAAAAGCCGAAAAAGCTAGACTTGCTGGAAAAGCCAGAAAAGCTGGAAATGCCGAAAATGTCAGAAATGCCAGAAAAGCCAGAACAGCCAGAAAAGCCGAAAAATCCAGAACTGCTGGAAAAGCCGAAACTGCCAGAAAAGCCGAAAAATCCAGAACTACCAGAACTGCCGGAAAAGACGGAACTGCCGAAAAAGCCGAAAAAGCTAGACCTGCTGGAAAAGCCGGAAAAGCTGGAAATGCCGAAAATGTCGAAAATGCCAGAAAAGCCAAAACAACCAGAAAAGCCGAAAAATCTGGAACTGCCGGAAAAGCCGGTACTGGCGAAAAAGTCGGAACTGTTGGAACTACCGGGAACAGTCGGAACTGCCGAAACTGCCAGGAAGAGCTAGAACTGCCAGAACTGCCGAAGCAGCAGGAGCATCTGTCTCCGAAGGAGAGCAGCATGTAAGGGACAACTAACTAACATTGGGACAGTTGTATGGTACTTAGCAACAAATACACCAAGCATGCAGTGTTATAGCTAGCATGCAAGGGACAACTAGCATGCAACAACAAGCATGCTAAGGACAACAAGCATGCTAAGGACAACAAGCATGTTAAGGCCAACAGGCAAGCAAGGGACAACAAGCAAGCAAGGTGCAGCCAACACATAGGTCAGGATGGCAACATGGTGCAGCAATGGCACATAACGCAGTACAGTGATGGATACAGTCGTGATTAATGAAGCGTGATGAGATGCAACATAGTGATGATGGGTGCAACATGGTGCAGTGCAATGAGGTGCAACATGATGACGAAATGCAGCACAACAATAGATGAAGGAGTCACCTTCGAGAATTAGTTGAAGCAACATGTCTTCAACTGATCTCATGTATCATCTTCTTATAGATGATCTATGCTCTTATCTAGATAAGTCAAAGTGTTGACTTCTGTTGTAAATGTACTCTCTCTCTCTCTCTCTCTCTCTCTCTCTCTCTCTCTGTTGAACTATTGAAAGAACATATAAGAAAAATTGATCAAGTGTTTCCCCCACATTGGGGTTTGTCCCTGGCTAGCGCCACATCTTGTGTCCTCTTGTCTTGGCTTGTCCTTCTGCGATTTATGTTTATGTTCTATCTACAGTTTAATGCTGATGTGATTGCTAATTTGGAAAAGATATGGATGCTAACTGTGAAAATTGAAATAAATTGCTCTAAGCATAGAACATACCTAAAATTAACATGGTATCAGAGCTGAGGTGAAGACAATGCCCAAGCAAGAGTGAAAGAGGAATCACCGAAGACAGCTGGGAAAGGACAAAAGGATCAGTGGATTCCTCATCCCTCTTCAAATTCATCGAGGGTGAAGTCGAAGCAAAGAATATTATCAGAATGGCGCAGCGGAAGTTTCTAATGGCCTACCTAAAGATCACTTCATTGGGAAGTTCAGATCTAAGGGTGGAGAAAAGGCGGATGCCTTGGTTGCAATAAGTTCGGCCATTATGTGAAGGAGTTTCCAAATGGCAGAGACACGTCACTTGATGATGATAACACTCATTCCAGGGACATCTTCAATGATCAAAGGAATGACAAGTAACACAGGTCATCAAGGAAATGGCCGACTCTTCATATAAAGCAAGGAACCCCAAGTATGAAGAATCAAATGTTGTTTCTGATAAGATAAAGAAGCGTTATCTTGTATTGGCCCTCTCCTTCAAATTCTTTGGGAATTTGGCTTATTGATTGTAGTGCTTCAAGGCACTTCATCGAATAGATGGGTGCACTCTCTAATTTGGTAGAGATGGAAACAATCATGGGATTATACTTGGAGCCGATGCCACCTATCCCGGAAAGGAACTCAATTCATTTACAGAATCTCTTTTATGTACCTGGTCGCAAGAAGAACCGTGTCCATTTCAGCAATGGAAGTCAAAGGTTTCAAGGTGGCACTCATCGATGGAAAGGTACGTGTTTGAAAATAGAATTTTCAAAAATGTTTTTGAGTTCAAGGTTGTATCAAGTTGCAGGAAGTCCACTGGGGACCATGTCCATTGACACATACCACCGAAGGTCTGTGAGTCAGATGGTGACAGGGATGCCTGAATTCAAAAAGAGCATGAAAGTACATGTCTGAGATGTACCAAAGGAAAATCTCACCAAGGGACCATTCCCCTCATGTAGCAGATCCACAAGTTTGGAACAACCAGAGGAGTTTGAGATTCATCACCCGAGAATCTCATGTATACAGGTGGAAGAAAGCCCTCTATGGCTTGAAGCAAAACTCCCCAGGCATAGTATGAGAGGATTGAGCTGTCAGATGAAGCTGAGATCCACTAGGAGTGAAACCGATCCAAACCATTACCCAAAGGTTGTGGATGATAGACCTCTCATACCAGCACCTTATGAGGACGACCTATTTCTGACAGGTGCAAACCCTCTCATTTGTAGAAGTAAGAGGGAGTTGGACTCTAAATGTGGAATGATAAATTGCAAGCCTGTGACTACCTTGAGGATATTAACTTTCAAAAGTTATATGGTAGTGATGTCGAACAAGATTTGGGAAATGCCTCTGAGTTTCATAAACTCATTTGCGTTGATGTTCTTGGTGAACTTCCGTCTGGACATATGTTTTGCAGTTAGCATGGTGAGCTCATATTTGGTTGAGCCTCACTAGATGGGTGCCAAGAATCTTCTGAGATATCTTTGGGGCACAATCTCTCATGGTTTGAGATACACTGTCGAAAATATGAAACTGCATGATTATTCGAATGCTGAGTGGGCAGGCAGTCGGGAGGATCACAAGAGCACTTCATAGTGTTGGTTTTCTTTGGATTCTGCTTCGATATCATGGATGAGCAAGAAGTAGAAATCGGTTGCTATAAGCACCACCGAGACTGAATACACAGCTACGAGTATGATCTCGTGTGAAACTACATGGTTGCAGAAGCTCTTAAGTGAGTTGTTTTTACATATGATGAATACCATTGTGATTCTCTGTGACAACCAAAGGTGGGATTCGATTATTGAGGAATCTCGTATTCGATGATTGCTCTAGCAGATAGACATAAGATACTGCCTTATTTGGGATATAGTAAGTCGATGAACGAGGAAGCTCCATCAAATTGAGATTGATGTACAGGTTGCAAACAATTTTTGTCAAAGCCCAGGGGAAAGGTCAAATCTGTAACTTTCCCGAATGACTCAGAGTTGTTGAGAGACCTTCTTATAAGGGTCCTGCATGTTGCATGTGTTGAGCTCTGGGAGCTCTAGGGGGCTTGGGGTACATACTGGAGCAACATACGACCACAGGGCAACTCACCCTCCCCTAGTGATGCGCTATGGAACAGGATGATTCGTTCTTCTGTGGGCCAGGATGATTCGTTCTCCATGGCGACTGTGGAATAGGATGATTCGTTCTCCTGTGGGCCAGGATGATTCGTTCTCCGTGGCGACTATGGAACAGGATGATTCGTTCTCCTGTAGGCCTGGATGATTCGTTCTCCGTGGCGACTGTTGAACAGGATGATTCGTTCTCCTGTAGGCCAAGATGATTCGTTCTCTATGGCGACTTTGGAACAGGATGATTCGTTCTCTGTGGCGATTGTGGGCCAAGATGATTCGTTCTCCGTGGCATCCACTGACAGGATGATTCGTTCTCCTGTGGACAGGATGAATCGTTCTCCTGTCGAGGCATCCTACCCATGCAGTCTGGGACTCATGGGAAATACCTCTCATCTGATCAATGAGCAAGGAAATGAGGATAGGGACCATAGTAGTTCTATCGACGGATGCATCGTTGTATCTACCGTACTCCCTATGCTAGGATGACCTCCATTGAGATGGGATCAATGACACTGATTTGGGATCAGTATGAGTGGTTTGAGACACTCTCTTGTGATATTGATCTGGGATCAATATGAGTGGTTTGAGACACTCTCTTGTGATATTGATCTGGAATCAATAAAACTAACTTCGGGTCAGTAAGAATGATGTGACACACTCTCTTCAGATGAAACTGACTTCGGGTTAGTAGAGAATGGTATGAGACATTCTCGATCAATTCTTCTTCTTCATGGTTTAGCAGAGTAGAGCAGAGCAGAGCAGTGCAAGGCACTGATGGCAGAGATAGTACAGTTGGACATATAGATTAGCAGATGGAGTTCTCCCTAATTGAGAGAGAGTGTTAAAATTGGCAACTAGGGCCAAACTCCATGTGGGTCATCTTATTTATGGCAACTGATATTTTTCTTAGATCCCTCTCATCGAGAGGTGTAGGATTGATCTAAACATCATCCGATTCTGATAAGTATTTATAAAGATATGAATTTATTTTGATTATGGACAAATTGTCAAGTCGGCCAGGAACTTATGTAGGCTCCGAAGCCCAACAGTCATGTATATTCAACCTCTACGTTTTAGTATAAATAGAAGAGGACTTGAAGTCATTTGTCACACACACACTCACTCTTGTGATCTCACTTCATCCTGTTTTGGGTTTGATGAAGATGAGAGCTAGAGGGAGTGCCCTAGGGTATACGCTGCCCTAGATAACATGCCCTAGATCTAAATGCAATCATGGGAGAATAAGCTCTGCGTTGCTCAAAAAGCCGGAAAAGCTGAAACTGCCAGAAAAGCCAGAAAAACTGGAAAAGTCAGAACTGCCAAAAAAGTTGGAAAAGCCGGAAAAGCCGGAAATGCCGGAAAAGCCGAAACTGCTGGAAAAGTCAGAACTGCCGGAACTACCGAAACTGCCAGAAAAGTCGGAAAAGCCGGAAAAAGTCGGAACCGCCAGAAAAGCTGGAAATGTCGGAAATGTCGGAAAAGCAGGAACTGCCAGAAAAGCCGGAAAAGCCGAAACTGCCGGGAAATCCAGAACTGTCGAAAAATCTGAAACTACTAGAACTATCGGGAACAGTTGGAACTGTCGGAACTGTCGAGAAGAGCTAGAACTGCCAGCACTGTCGGGCACTGCCAGAACAGCTGGAGCATCTGTCTCCAAAGGAGAGCAACATGCAACGCACAACTAACTAATATTGGGACAGTTGTATGGTACTTAGCAACAAATACACCAAGCATGCAATGTTACAACTAGCATGCAAGGGACAACTAGCATGCAACAACAAGCATGCTAGGGCCAATAAGCAAGCAAAGGACAACAAGCAAGCAAGGTGCAACCAACACATAGGTCAGGATGGCAACATGGTGCAGCAATGGCACATAATGCAGTACAGTGATGGGTACAGTGATGATTAATGAAGTGTGATGAGATGCAACATAGTGATGATGGATGCAGCATGGTGCAGTGCAGTGAGGTGCAACATGATGAAGAAATGCAGCACAATGATAAGTGGAGTCAATTGGAGAATTAGTTGAAGCAGCATGTCTCCAACTGATCTCATGTATCATCTTCTTAGAGATGATCTATGCTCTTATCTAGATAAGTCAAAGTGTTGACTTCTGTTGTAAATGTACTATCTCTCTCTCTCTCTCTGCTGAACTATTGAAGAACATATAAGAAGAATTGATCAAGGGTTTCCCCACATTGGGGTTTGTCCCTGGCTAGCGCCACATCTTGTGTCCTCTTGTCTTGGCTTGTCTTTTGCGATTTATGTTTATGTTCTATCTGCAGTTTATTTTAATGCTAATGTGATTGCTAACTGGAAAAGATATGGAGCTAACTGTGAAAATTGAAATAAATTGTTCTAAGCATAGAACATACCTAAAATTAACAAAATCACTGGAAAAGACACTGCTGAGTTGACTAACGAGGACTGATATAAATATATATATGTTCTCAATCTGAAAAGACCTGCTATTCAAACTTCAAAGTCAACTTGCTAAGGGAAATACTCCAAGTTCTCTTATCCTCATTATTGCTCACTGTGTACATTTATTATATACCTGTTCATGTTCAGATTTGTAGTCATCTATTTTCATTCCAGCATTGAATATATATACATTTCTGAGTGCATTATAAATCAATCTGTTTGTTTAAAAGTACTTTTATGGTGTGAAATGACCATTGTGCAAATTATTTGAATTTGAATAAATGAAAACCTCACCTACAGCAGAGTGCCAACAAAATGCTTGACAAAAACTCTCACTAAAAATTTCACAAATAATTTGAACTTGGTCATTTGTTGGAAATTTAAGGTACTTCTAGCGAGCTATCTTATAGTGGTATCAGAGCATGTTCTTGGACAGCTGTCGGGTCTAAGGGCATATTATCAATGAATTAATGAGTGTTAAAGACCACCCATACGTTACTTATAGAAGAAAATACAAATTCAGCGAGCCTACTCCCATTTCTGAGGAGGAAAAGTCTCCAGGAAAGAGCAGAGAGGAAGAAGAACCCTGTAATATCCCCAATTTTGTGAGCATGAAAATCACTAAGGAAATTTTGCCAATTTTGATATTATTAATGAAAAAGGCGCAAATATTATTTTATTAGGAAAAAGGGAGGCAAATATTAAAATGGAAGCAAATTCTACTTTATTAGAAAATGGCAGCAAAAGCCATTTAGTTGAAAGTGAACCCCACTAATAAAATAATATTAGAAAGGTGAATCTAGAAGCTAGAGGGAGGCTCAATGAAGAATTATAAAAGGAGGGTAGACTCATTGGCAAAACATTCAATTCCATCATATCTTATTGTCATTGTTGAGAAACTCTAGCGAGTTTCGATTTTGAGGGTTTCAAGCGAAATCCTCACTCTAGCTTTGGTGGATCTCATTGCCACCCTAGCTAGTCTCCTAATTTCGGTGGACGAAAGTGCCTCCCTAGTTGGGTCAATTTCCAGAATTCACTGAGAAAATCTAATCAAGCATGTTGCAGGCATTCTTCAAGTCTTCTTGAGCTTGCAGGAGAAAACATGGATTATATTTCAAGGGAGTTTGAAGTTTATTTGTGAACAGGCTGAGCCCTCAGATCACAAGCCAAGAACCACAGGTCAAGTGTTCCATCTTCAGGTTTCAGTCAACAAATAAGAAGGCCGAATTTGTTTGTCACTCAGAGGACTGAGTTCCAAGGTTGAAGCAGAGGTTGAGTTCTGAGATAAAAAAGGGCAGCTCATTTCTCTGTATAGGACAAGTTCTGGAGGTATACACAGACAGCTAATCATTTATCAGTCCAAGGGCAGTGTTTCAAGGATTTATAGCAGATTTAGAAGGCTAAATTTATCAGCTAGCTCGTGGGTGGTCACTCTCAGTAGTGAGGGTCAAGTTCGTTTGTGAAAAAGAGCTTGGCATCTCCCCAAATCATTTGCTGGGTATTCACAAAGGAAGAGGTCAAGGTCTGCTCCATCCTCTGGGTATTCCTGAGGTCGAGTTGACTGATGTATATATCAGAATTTGTGGGGCTGAGCCCAGAACACTTCTGGAACGTACCTGGAGTCTAATGTTATATAAAAAAAATTATTATTCTGTAAAACTATTAGTTAATTAGGGCATAGGGCATGATCAAAGATCATGCCCACTCACCAAGAGGCACGTAGGGCTGTATTTTTTGCCCGACCCTCTCTCTTTGTAAATCATCAAGACATTCATTATTAATAATTATATATATATATATATATATATATATCTTTTATGATAAATTGCTGAGTTTTCTACTTCATTTGGTATTAGAGCACGACAATTCTCGGCCTGCAACACACAGATCTAAGTTCCTTCATTCCACCCATTTCCCTGCTGTCATCGTCGATACCCACCGTTACATCCCCGAATTTCCCGGCCTATCCACACACACACAATCGCTACTCATCCCTTGTTCCGTATTGACCGTCGGGTCATTGTCATGCTGCCATATTACGTGATCTTGTCACCTGCTTTTCCACATATTCCGTCGTTGCATCTGCATCGTCCATCCAACACTGCTGTCGATCCCTATCACCGTCAACGCCGCTATCCCGACATCCACGTCATGTGTCATCACTGTCAACCCCGTTTCTTTTTTTTCCCGCCACCGATTAAACCGTTTATATTGTAACTTATATATATATATATACTATATATATATAATATATATATTATTATAATTATATATATATATATATTAATTAAAAATAATAATAAGTATTATTATTATTATGTTTTAAAAAAAATTACGTTGGATAAGTATACTCCGCCACATTATCAGATCAATTGTTGCATCAATGTCAATGCCCAGTTTCAATAAAAAATTGATAGAACTTGGGTCTAAGGTGACCGAACATGGCGACAAAATCAAGACATTCATTATTAATAATATATATATCTTTTATGATAAATTGTTGAGTTTTCTACTTCATTTTCAAGACACTGCAAGACACAACAAATGCAATAGAGAGTTAGCTCGAGGAGAACAAGAATGAATTGAAAAAGGATCAGGCAGACCTTTCAGTTAAGGTGGATCAAGATATGGTGATGTTGGGTTGTATTTGTACCATCCTGAAGATTACACCTGATCAAATGCTCCAGAATAATGAGGCTACTGAACATCTCAATTCTCCAGATTCGTCAAAATCATCAAACGCACATGAGAAACTAGAATCTCCTAGGACATCTTCCACGCTTAATCAAGAAAATAGTAACACGAACTTTCAAAATAAGCAGCTTTGGAATCCATTCAACAATATGTCGTTTTCAAATCAATACGCCTTTTTCGCTCCACCGTTAGCAACATATCAACAAAGAGAAAAAATCGAGCTACCCAAATTTGACGGTAACGAAAAATGCAGCATTGCTTAGCTCAATAAAGCAAAAGAATATTTCGAGATTTATGATATTGACAATGATGATGAAAAGACCAGGCATGCTTCCATGAAAATGGAAGGCAAAGCATATAATTGGTATATGTGGTGGAAGAAAACGACACTTGCTATCAGTTGGAGGAAATTTTAAGATGTGTTCATTAAAAGGTTCCAAGGTATCAAGGAAGAAGAGTTCTTCTCGACACTCACCACATTACGACAAAAAGGAGATGTGGATCAATACACTCGAGAATGGGAGACTTTAGCAACACAAGTACGTGGATTATCAGAAGCTCGTCTAATCCAATCGTACACCTCCAGACTTAAAACCCATCTATGAGCAGAACTTGAGCTTCATGACACTACGTCAATAGAAGTAGCAAGACAAAAAGCAAAAGTTGTTGAAAAGAAATTTGAAGAGACGAAGATTTCCCCAGTCTACAAATACAGATAACACAAAATATGTTCCACCACATCTTCGTGAAGGAGAAAAATCTAACGTGGAAATGCAAAGGATGAAAGAGGGCAAGTGAAAACATTGTGGCGAAAAGTGGGACCCTAAACATAGGTGTGCTAAAAGAAAAGAGACCAAGAATTTGTACAACTGTGAAGCAACTAATGATTCAGACAGTGATGAATCAGACGTAGAAGAAATCGAAGATGCCGTAGAATTCTCTCCAGAACTAGACGACAAAAGCATTCTGCAAGTGTCACTATTGGCTATGACTGGATATTATCGAATATTTATTAAAATCTACGCCCAGATAACCGCACCCCTATCAAACCTTCTAAAGAAGAACTCATTTCGATGGAATGATGAAGCGGGAAAGTGTTTTGGAGATTTGAAGTAAGTTATGTCTAATGCCCCTGTATTAGCAACTCCAGACTTCTGAAAACCATTTGTAATTGAATGTGATGCTTCCGATTTTGGCATAGGAGCAGTACCAATGCAGCATGGCCATCCAATCGCGTTCGAAAGCAAAAAGCTCAATAAGCATGAATGTCTCAAGTCTACATACAACAAGGAAATGCTTACTATTATCCACGCATTAGCCAAATGGAGACAGTATCTCTTGGGAAGTGTTGTTGCTTTTTCTAGCACCTGTAGCACAAGTGCGAAAGCTTCCTAGAGACAGCCTCTGGGTTGATTATAGACCAATGCCTGGGACATCTTAAAGAGAGGAGTGCTTTGGAAGATTATCAATGAGAGGTTTCGGCAGCATTCCAATTGTTATGTAGTTAAAAAGATAATAAAGGGAGCTTGGTTCAATAGGCCTTCATGAAGGTAAACTCAAGCCAAGACATGGATCTGAATGTTTAGGGGGTAAATCGGGCAAACCTCAAACAGAAATGTCTAGTTTTGGTGACTGACACACAACAACAAGCAGTCTTAATATTTGCGTTGGAGTAAAGTGAAGAGGAGAAAAGGAAGGAGGGAATTCGGTGTTTAGGGCCGATTGCAATGCAGAATCCTAAGCCACAATGTTTCAACAAAAATATGGAAAAGGGACGAGATGAAAGAGCGGGAAGAGTGGAGTGTGTATTAAGGTTTCATGCCATATACCTCATGGGTACCTTTATCACCAAACAGCATGAGTAAATCTGTGCTCACACAAGTACTGCAGGTTAATCGAATAACACATGTGGATATGTCTTGTACACAGGTATTGTAGGTTATAGACTAACATAAGTAAATCTCTCTTATACACATGTATTGTTCGCTATTTAGCAGCCTAGATAAATCCATGAATCAGAGAGAAACTGACAACTTCATCACACTATTTCAGAGAAAGAAAAACATATATGAAATGAGATTTATAGAGGGGAAAACATATTGTGCATTGCCATGATTGGAATTCACCAAAGAGTTTCATTAATCTTCAAAATGAGTCCCATTTACCAGTCCATTACATTCAGCAATCTATAGCTCAAGTCCCTCATGAACAAGCTTCATAGAACCAAGGTGGAACCACATAATTTGGACCACTGCAAGTGCAGAATTCCAAAACCTCTATTAAGTGTTTCTCCCCCTTATTTATACAGAAAAGGGGGGCCTTGAATCAACATTTACAAAATATCTCAGCCCAGGGCTAGTTGTCAGATTGATTTGTTGTCTAGGCCTGCAATAGCTCTGCTGCCCAAATTGATTTCCTCGGATTTGATTTCGTTCTTGGAAATATAGAATCTACAGAATAAAAGAAATTACAAAAAAATAGAAAAAGGAAACTAATGATGATGGAGGAAAATGTCGTCTTGCGGTTCTTGTGAAGGCCCCTAATCAGGCCACGTCTTTGCCACAATGTGTCCCTCCTGCTGCTTGGCCGGTTTCTGTCGCTTTCGCCTTAGTTGCCTGAATCGCTCGTTCTCCAGAGCTGGGAGTGGATCGACTATGAGTTGCTTGTTAAAGAGTATAAGTGGAGAATGTCCCGGCAGTCCTTCGCTATGTATCTGAGTGGAGCCCCATGTTGAGCCATTAAGTCCTCTTGAGTCCCATGCCTCCATTTACTGTCCGAAGACGTGCAATGAAGCAGTCGAATTCATTTTTGTGGCCCGTGTAATCCTTGGTTTCTTGTTGCAGGGGCTTCTATAGGATTAGCCCATATCAGTTTGCAACTGCTCCATGCCCCTATTCAAAGTCTCAGCTGCTGACCCATCCACCTTTAAAACTCTGTACCACGCTAGCGGAACGTTATCGTATCAAGACTTTTATTCTAGAGGACGCTACCAACAGCGATTTACGATGCTCATTGGCCCCCTTTGGTTTATCCCCTTTCAGTATTTCTTCATCATAGCACTGAGGGTTGTGACCTGGGGCTCGACCTCAAGGCGCTGTGGCCTTTAGACTCTTGTCTGGAGGCCCTTCTTCCTTTATAAGTGCTTTACGTTTGGTTTCCTTAAGTCTTCACGACTGTGCACCCTTTATCAGAGCTCCTTTACTCGGCGAATCACAATCAGGGCTTCCAGTCGGGGCTTTTACATTCTGATTGCAATAGTCCTTTAGCGCTCAGCCCTTTATGTGATTGTGGGCCAACGCCCTTATCGGAGCCCCTTTATCAAGATGTTTACAATCGACGATTTCCTTTTGATCCATGAGAGGTAGTCGTAACTAACTAATTTCTCATGAATTTTTAATAGTCCACTTAGCACTCATGGAAATTAGTCAATTACAACTACCTCTCATGGAAATGGTCATAGATGAATGACTTACTTAATGCAGTTGAATCCCATAAAATGATGTCTAATATAATGCATTGCGAAAACCCCCAATATTTAATTCAAAAGAGTGAAGGGAACTCTACTTGAATGGTTCATGAAGCACAATACTTGCTAAGGTTTTGCAAATGAGGTAGCAAGCTAAGTGGGCTTGATTGTGGGGAAAACTCCACAGTTAAGCGTGCTTGAGCCAGAGGCGATCTGGGATGGGTGACCTACTGGGAAGTCTTGGTTACCGGGTGCAAGCCCTAGAAGTGATGATTGAGGGTATGTGATTTATTTCACTAGTTTCAATCCCACTTCTTCACCCCTATGAGCTTCACCCGATGCAATGAGTGCTAAGTGGACTATTCAAAAATCATAAGAAATCAGTCAGTTACAACTACCTCTCATGGAAATGGTCATAGATGAATCACTAACTTAACGCAGTTGAATCCCATAAAATGATGTCTAATATAATGCACTGCAAAAACCCCCAATACTAAATATTCAATACACAACAGAATTAGGAACCAGTTGAGCCATTTTATTTATTGATGGAGCAATGTACAATAGTATGGAAAGAGCATGTGGGCTTGCCTCAAGGGCAAGCTACACAGAACCCAAGTGTCGACAGTAATCCCAAATGCTAGAAGGCAATTACTCCTCTAAAGCTCTGCGTTGTCTCCTAGTTACGACAATTGTTGGCTTGAAAATGATGAAACTTCAGCCACAAACTCCTTGGCCAAAACCTAGGAAAACCTAGAAAGTGTTTAGCCTGGAACCAACCACCCAAATTCGACCTCCTTTGTGGCCTACACCCTTCAAGCAGCTTCAGCAAAACGGCCTGCAAGAAATGGCCACAAAATCTTCCTCCCATGCATAAAAGGAAGCAAACTTCACTCTGAATGGCTCCTTCAACCTCCACAACAAAGCTTAGCCTCAAGGGCTGATACTCTACCCACCAAATGAGCTCCCCAAACATTGCCTCTGCACTGGCCCAGGTAGTGCGAAAGTCATACTGCCAAGCCTAAAGATCAATCAGCCCCCAAACTCCCCCAAACGCTGACAATCCTCCATAGCCTCTCCTTCAGGAAATCTCACAGCAAAACTCCACTGCTCAACCCCATAAACAACTCGCCCTCCTCTCTCACTGCGTCCTCCAAAAATATGCACCACCTGGAAGGAAATGCTACTACTGGAAATCACAATGTGAATCTCCTCCTAAAGAAATGAAGGAAACCTTCTTAGGGTGGCACTCGAAGTCCCCCGAACAAAGGATGAGCTCTTCGCCTAAAGAACTCATGCTAAACAGCCAGTGACTCGACTAAGCAGCTCCAGCAACCAAGAGAAATCGATATACACTCGTGAATGAATGAGAAGAGGAGATTTTCCCTCCTTATATAGTTTTCATGGGGGAGTTTTTCCTCCATTTCATCCTCCATCATGGGCCCCACTTAACCAACACCATGCAAAATTTATCTCCCCTCTAGGCATATCGAACTAGGGAATGCATAATTCCCTAGTGAGGGTGGCCCCCATGTGTAACATAACTTTAAAACAAAACATCTTCTCCTAGTCTAATCTCCTAATAACATTGAATGGGGTCCACTAACCCCATAATTGGCCCCATAATACAAAATTAAATCTTATTCCAAAATTATTTAGGAAGGGACATTACAATCCTCCCCTCCCAAATGTTGCTTGTCCCCAAGCAACTTCAATGTTGGATGCTCCAGAATGTGCTCTCCCTCCCAAGTGGCATCCTCATCCAGTAGATTCTTCCATCGCACCAAATATTCTCTAACTATCCTGCTCCTGAGCTTCCTCTCACTTGTTTCCAAGATGGCTTCTGGCTCTAAGATCAAATGCCCCTCATCATCAAGCAGAGGCAACTCCATGACTGTTGTAACCTACTACCCCAACACCCGCTTAAGGCATGACACATGAAAGATGTTATGAATCCTGCTCTCTGGTGGTAGCTCCAACTCGTAAGCCACCTCTCCAACTCTCCTGCTCACTCTGTACGGCCCAAAGAATCTCAGCTGCAACTTTTCGGCCCCCTTTTGTTTGAGTGTGGACTATCGGTACGGCTGCAATTGAAGATAGACAAAATCACCCTCCTCAAAATGTCTCTCTACTCGATGCCGATCATCATACATCTTCTGTTGGTTCTTGGTTGCCTGTAAGTTATCCTTAAGAGTCTTGAGGATATCTTGGCTCTCTAGGATCCAATACTTGGCCTTTGGGGCCCGGTTGTTTCCAAAAATAATATCAGCAAAAGATAAAGCATCATAACCATATAAAGCACGGAAAGGAGTCATACCAATGGACATATGATGGGTGGTGTTGTAACAATACTCTCCCAAGTGCAACCATCGAATCTCCCACTTGTGAGATTCGTGGCTAAATAGCAGAGCGAACAGTCAAGTAATTTCGATTTGCAAGGTGTAAGAATGAATCCAAATGAGAGCTTCCTCCTCCTTTTATCTTCTTGGGCCTTCCTTGCCTATGTGGGCCCCTCCATCCAGCGATTTGAATTCCCTCCAAGCCATTCAAATGGCCTAGTTCGAATTCACATGTGGGTGGCCCCCACATTCCACTATCAGTGAAATAAAGTCGAATTTCCTCCTAAGTCCCTAAGTTGAAAATGTTGGGTTCTTTTCCTTAGCCAAAGTTGTGCAAAATTGTGTAGCAACACCCTGTTACAAATGTATTTGAGAAGGGACATGACAATCTTTGTCAACCTTCACGTAGCTTCAACATGTCATCACGTAGTTCATCAAACATCTTATGGAGCCAAACTTCTTCACAGTTGATTGCACAAGTCTTATCTTCTTTCTTCATAACAGAGTTCTGCTTTCACACTTTCATCAATAATATCTCTATCAGCATTAGTACTGTCAATCAATGTATTCCTGGATCAAACCAATCAGCTTCCAGTACAATGATATCAAAACTCAACTTCTTGCCAAAGGGTCTTGTCATAAACTTCTCTGGATTTTCTGTCAAACTTTTATTAATATTGTGTCCATCCAAGATCTTATAGCTCCCTCTTTTCAGTTGAGGTGGGTGAACATCTAATCAACTTTTTCTTCCTCCTTAATCTTCATGCTTTGCCATGTTCTTCCAATTCATCTAACTGTCAATCAATCTTAGATGATTTTTCAAATTTTCTTTTGACCTGCAACCTTTGTTAGAAGACTATGAAAGAACAAAAAGGACAAAGTACAAAGATAATTACATTAGTAGTAATCAAGAAGATGTAGAGTACTTGTCTTTTGAAGAAAGGATAGCTCCCTCTTAATCTTGGACCTGCTCAACATTCTTGTCATTTCTATTATCATCAAGGGTTAGAACTACTTCTTATAGTGGAAACAATTATATAGGGTTTTGTTCCTATGGTTCCTTTTAGTCCAAACTATGCTAGGGTTTACAAACCCTAGATGCCAATGTCTTCAAGACCTCCCAATTCCAAAGTTCTACAACCCACTAGAGAGTTAGTTGTAAAACCCTAGCTTCTTCAAGGTCTTCAAGATTTGTCATGTTAGAAATTGCAAATTTCTCAAAGATGCAAGCCCGAGAAATGCTTTCTTGAGATGAAGATCATTTCATTTACTGATCACAAAAACCTAGATTTCAAGGAACTAATATGAATGCTAAATTGCTAATATATCATTTATATCATGATCTCTAATAAACTTGTACAGACCCTTATTACTATCTTTTTAAAACATCATCACCATGACTTAAAAGACTTAATGTTACAAGCAATTCACATAGGTCATGGAATGCACAAAGATTATACGTACCTTTTCAACCTTACCTGTCAACAGAGAATCGATCCTTCTGTAACAGAAATTTTTATCTTGTTTCAGCAAAGTTGCTTCACATCTTCAGTCATCCAACTAGAGTACAAACCATATAAATTTCTCTGAGCTGGTCGGCTTTATTGATATGGTAGGTCTTTCTTTTATTTATAGGAAGAGTAGCATAGCAGCTTCTTGTACTTGTGCACTGACCTTTTATACCTTCACAGTCCTCCTTATGAAGAGATATAAGGCTGCTTCATATTCTTGTGTCACAGAGATGGGCCTTATATCTTTATAATAAATTCTGTCACAAAGTAGCATCCCTCAGGTTTTCGCACAGGCTGCCATTAAACTTGGATTTTCGATGACTCAAAAGCTTTTGGACATAGTTCAGATCACAAATCTGGATGTCATACAGAGTCTATAGACTTTGCACATCTCTTCATAATCTCCAAATTTCTTGTCACAGTCCTTGCACAGGTTTTATACAAAAATTTTGGCCCTTTTAAGAGATATGTCGTAGATGGTTCTTATTCCTTGACTTGCCTTGTTATATTCCTCAAAGTTATACTACAGAGATATTGCTTCGAAACTTCGCTCGCCTTTTACAGATTTCATATCTTTTTGTCTACAGACCTTAATCTTCTGATCAAATTTCCTTGTATCCTTGTCCTTTCAAGAGTGAGTATTCTATTATTTCAGATCAAATATATTTGACTTGATGAGCTCCAATTGAATAAGTAGTTTTCAGATGTCAAGAAGATGTTACCACAGTAAGCTTCGAATGCCTCAGGTAAATGTTGCTATTGTAAGTTTGGATACAGTAGTGAGTTGTCACAATGATCTCTTATCACACTAATTACCAGACCTCTGTATTCTAGCTTAAAGTTTAGTTCATAATGTATCACAATCTCAGCCTTCCAGCACAGTACAAGATATTACCACGGTTTAAGTTTCTTAGAACAGATGTAGACCTTTTGTAAACAATTGGGATCTCTGTAGTACTCTTATACATTCGGACCTTCTTTGTCATAGTAGCTTCATATGTTTGGCTTGTTCTTCACAATTGTCATCATAGGGTGTGTTGTCGCACAGATTGTCACGACAACACTCAGACCGGGGGCTGTCACCCTGATCCCCGATCTCTCCATTTAAGCCTATCTCCCGCAGCTAAGGGGGGTAGACCCTATGGGAAAATGGATGACCAACTGGGGACTAGTTGAGTTGGGAGACACGAAGGGAAACAAGCACTTAATTGATTTTATTGAATTGATAGACCAGTGCCTTATGAAATAAATGATTAAACGATTATTTATCAAATGCTACAGAAATATGAACTCATTAACAATCGTTTTCCATCAAATAACCCAAGCGATGTAAGATTCTCAACAAATGCACAATGCCTTAACGATGATCCAGCAATTAAACTTTAAAGAAAAATTAAATGCTTTAAATGATCATAAACTTTAAATGCTGATCAGTTACCATTTCCACATAGCTAACTTCAAAATAAACATTAAGTGCATTTAACTATAGCGAAGTGGAACATAAAAACACCAAATATGAAATTTTCAATTTTTTGTAAAGCTTTTTTCAAAATATTTTTTAATTTTTTATTTTTATATAATTAAAAATTATACTAAAAATGGATTCAATTTTATACCCAAAACAATATTATCCCCTTAAAACTAAAATTTAAAACTTTATGATTTTTATTAAATTCAAATTAAACTAAACTAAAATCTAAATGAAAATAGAACCTAAACAATCCTAAACAAAATGTAAACAATCAAAAATTTAATAATGCACTAAACTAAATTCACAAAATAATATAAAAAAAATTTACTTTATCTTTAGAAACAAAATTAAAAAAAAATGAACTCTATTTATGAAATTTTATTATATTTATTTTTATTGATTTTTTTATTATTCTAAAAAATAACATAGAACTAACTAAACCTTTATAAATATATAATATGTGTGTGTTTGTGGTTTGGTGTGTGTGTGTGGGTTTGTGTTAACTAAAATTAATGTCCACATGGGGTAGCTCAAGCGCAAGGCGTGGAATTGAGCCACCGAACCGGAAGTCTGGGTCAAATCTGGCTACCCTCCCCCGTAGAGGGTACATACTGACATAAACGGAGAGTCACGCCCAGCTTACAAAAAGAAAAAATAAAAATTAACTAAAAAAAGGAGCAAACCAAGCTTGCTAAAAATATACATGCACTAAGGTAATAAGAAATAACAAATAAATAAAGAAAATCAAATTCTAACCCTAATTCCTATACGTATTACACAAAATCTAACCCTAAGTCCTATACGTATTACACAAAAAAAAGAATCAAGTAAACTAACCTCAGCAAATAAAAAGAAATGTAAACGAATCAAATGGTAGAAAAATAAAATCGAAAACCTATTGTTTTTTGCAACTACAGATGAATGAATTTGACGGTGAAGACAACACTCAAAGGCCGAGGAGCATAAGACTATGCGCAGAGACAACAGTATGTGATTTGCAGGTGCTTGGATGAGATGACATGAGTTGCGTGGGAGCTGGCTGCAGGGAATTGAGGCAACAGCATACAGGTTTGTGGAGGACTGCGATTGATGCTGCGTATAGAGGAAAAGAGATGGATGCTGCGGGAAAATGGCAGCATGAAAATTGTGCGAGTTTTTTTTTTTTTTTTTTTTTTGAAGAGAAAACACAGGCTTTGCAGCTAGCGTATGGGCTGAGGGATGTAAGTGAGAATATGCAGGTGGAGCGATGAATACACAGCAGCAAAGAGAGAGGAAGGGTTTCGGATCGCGTGGGGATCAGGTGAAGGATACGTAGGGGTATGGAGGAGATGGGCATGGGTGAGAGAGGTACAATGTATCAGGTTTGGACCCAAGCAAAAAATGAATCGATGGCAGCAAGGAAAGATGTGATGAGTGATGGCTGCTGACAAAGATGATTGAGCGGACAGCGAGAGGATCACTGTTGTATATGCACCTGCTTGGGACTTGGCAGCAATCCAGGCGCTGTGATAGAAAAATTTGAAATTTTTCAGTAAAATGAAACCCTGAGCAGCAGATAGCTCTGATAAACCCTCAAATTTTTTTCAGAAAATTTGGAAATCCGTTGAAAATTATCGTTGCTAGAAACCCTGAAAAAAAATTTAAAATCTATCCCTGCAACCTGCAATGGCAAAAACAGAAAACCCAGAAGTAAAATGTGCCAAAAAACAAAACTAAAACCCTAAATCAGCTAAATAATTACAACATTTACAGATTTTCGACTCTTAAGCAGCCAGATTTGTCAATAATCCACAGTAATATTTTCAGAATTTAAATTAAATGTGAGATACTTCAGAAAACCCTGCATGCGTTCATAAAAAAATTTAGATGATAAGCTCGGGATTAAAACTATCTGGGCTCTTTCAGAAAACGCAATCCGAGAGTTGGCTAGTTCAGCCGAGAACTTCCCCTAACGCCCGGTAAACTGAAAACTAAGATTTTCTGCACAGCTTAAAATCAACCATTAACATAGAGGGAAAAAACGATAGTGAAATCCAGATCAAATGAAGATCCCTGCCATTATATTTCAGAATCTAAACTATCATTCAAACCCTAGAGATCAGACAAGATCCCTGTGCCTAAATCAATCTTCATCAAACTAAAATCAATAGCTGAAAATAAAATTATGCAGAAAAATAAATCATCTTACAGCGCTTTCAGAAGAGTAACACCAGCAAAATTTTTAACCCCAAAGTCTTTCTTTATTGCACATAAAATGACGACAAGAGAGCTTTCTTTAGCACCAGACTCTAAGATCAAATCTGATCTCAAATGACCCCTAGCACCCTATTTAAAGGAGAAAATCCCAACGGCTAATTCGAATGATCCATGTCAAAACGATCTCGACCATCGATGAGGATCAAGATATTTTTTAATCTCATCCGTCGAATTTTTAAATGCATTTTAATATATTAAAAATTGAAATTCTGCATTTATTTACTCAAAAAAATTGACTTATTATTATTTTAATTATTTTTTAAAATTATTATTTTATTATTATTTTTATTTATTTTAATTTTATTTTATTTTTTATTTTTTAATTATTTTTTAAATTTATTATTATTTTTATTTTAAATTTTTTAATTTTTATTTTTAAATGGAATCTCGAACTTATAGCCTTTGAAATCACTAGAAGCGCCTAGGATTTAGGACTTATTGAGGGATTAAAACATTTTCTCACCTAAGACACTTTACATCATGACTTTTACAATTTTACATCTCAAGGGGGAAAACCAATTTGACATAGACCCTCATAGACCACCTAGTTCTGTGACACAACTATAATCTAGCAGATCAACGCACTAGGATTCTCCTAAGATTCTAATGACAAAATTCATTCCGGCTTTGGGGTTAGCCTGAAGGAAAACTCTGCCGATCATGGATCGGCAAGACAAAAAACCTTCCGAAACGTATATTGTCACTAGAAAATTAGGTCCACCTAGGCAATTTTTATACATGACTCAGCTCTACTAAGATTATTTACAATTCACACATGCAGACTGGGTTTACAACATAATATGATAAGGTCGACGATGACTGTCGAATGGCACGGACACGTCAATCAAGCGCTACCCTTTTGTGAAGAAAAGGGGGTGTACTACTAAGGGTAATTGACACGTAGTAGTCAACATCTGGCTCCACTTGGGGACACGTTGCTGCACTGTAGGAATGTGAGAATCCAGAATCTGCATCCATGCAACACACAACAAAATATAAGTAGTGTCTGTCCAGAAAATCATCATATAACATTAAGCACATGAAAGATATAAGCTCTTCATTTATTAACTATCTAGAAAAGCGAATCTAATTCTAAAACAGAATTGAAAATGCTGAAAAAACAAGGAGTAAGGTTAGAAATACAGAGGATGCCCCATGGCATCAGATGTGTTCAATATAGTGTATACGGAGCATCTGCCTGCTTTCAGGGAAATCTGTCGACTACTTGTCGAATGTACCATGTCCTATTCTGCATATGGTAGGACTTTTTCCTATCCGAAAATCAAGCTGCTCGCGGCCGTCTGATGCATCAAATCTTCTTCTCGTTCTCTTTCTTTTGCGCTTTTTCTTCCTGGCAGGCTGTATCACTGATGACGTGGAACTTTCTGCTTCAAAGCTCTCAGATGAAGTATGTAAGATATGCGTGACATGTCTTTCTTCATTCTGCATCTGCCCTGTAAAGGATGATGGATCACTCTCACAGGTGCCATGAGTTATAACTTGATCTTCTATGACTGGTGGATTAACCATGTCACCTTCAATTATCCACTTTTCAATGGAACAAAGGACCTCATAATATGATGGAGCTTGCTGTAACAGATAAGGAGGCTCCTGAGCTATTGACGTTCCTTGGTTTCTTTCATCTTTTGACCATTGTTGAAATTTCTGAACCTATATTTTGATGGCATCTATCTGACTAGAGTATTCAACCTTTATAGCATTGTTTTCCTTTGCATGGTCTTCCTCCATGGTCAATAACTTTTTCTGAAGACATATCTGATTAGCTTCCATATCTTTTATTACTTTATCGTCTTTTTCCTTTAAGGTCATCAAGCAATGCTGCATGGATTTTATCTCTTCCTTATGATTTGCTTGCATGGTAGCTAATTGATTATTATGATCGAACGTCATGATAGTCATTTCTTCATCCATAGTTAATAACTTGTTTTGCATAGAATTAATTTCTCTATCATGATTAGCTTTCATGGTCGTCATATTTTCCTCTAAGCCTGATAACTTGCTTTGCATAAAACTAATTTCTGTGTCATGATCAATCTTCATGGCCTCAATTTCCGTAGCATGTTGATTTTGCATGATCTATATCTCCCTATTATGTTTTTCCAGATGAGTGCATAAAGTTCTCACATCATTGGTGTAATTAGTTTGATTGATCTCCATATTTTTCACCAGCGACATTAGTTTTTGTATAATTTGCTTTTGATCTTCCTTTTCATTGTCATTTGTCCCTGCTTTTCCACTATCATGAATTTGATCTGCAATGGTACAAGTGGATTGCACATTCTGATATGAAGAATTGTCTTGGAATCTTTCACCGACAGCTGGACCTTTTATAAGATTACTTTCATTCTGTTGCACAATTTTAGGGGCACAAGGCAAGCTATCTAGATAACCATATCTATCTTTAAAAGCATTGACAATGTCTTGTAAAGAAGTGAAAGAATTTTCAAGACAATTACTAAACCAATTCAAAGCATCACCCTCTAAAGAAAAGACAAAAAGACACATTTTGACATCTTCATGATTATACTGAGGGGGTCTATAATATATGATCATTACACGAGTAAACAAGCCTAGATGTCTTTTAACGGTGACTGAATCACCACTTGAGAACAAAGGTAATTTAGAAATGGCCACTTCTGGAATATCATGGAGATCATCAGTAAAATGACATGGTTTAAACGAATAATCCATGATGAATAATGAGGGACCAAATGGATGATAGAAAGAGATCTCTGCTCAAGAAAATTAACAAATGAAAGAAGTGGAGTCGCCACTTGAACAATGAATCTTATTCTAGGATCCAAAAAGCAACCAACAGGCAGATATGAGGGAGGCTTCTTGTCTGGGAAAAATAAGAAAATGGAGTCACCACCCAAACAAGAAACAAACTGAAAAGAAGCTGCTGATATGACGAAAGGTAAGGTGATGAAAAGATCAAAAGACGCCAAAAATGTTGAATCTGCCAGCTCAAATGAGAGATGAGAAAGATGAAAGAATGATGAGAGATGAGAAGATGAATGTCGTTGAAACGCCAGGGACAGAAAAATTCTATCCCCGGCAACGGCGCCAAAAAATGTTGTCGCACAGATTGTCACGACAACGCTCAGATCAGGGGTTGTCGCTCTGATCCATGATCTCTCCGTTTAAGCCTATCTCCCACGGCTAAGGGGGGTAGACCCTGTAAGAAAGTGGAAGACCAACTATGAACCAGTTGGTTTGGGAGACACGAAAGAGAATAGCACTAAACGGATTTGTTTAAGCTAATGGACCAATGCCTTATGGGTTTGATGTTTAAACGATTACTTACTGAATGCTGTAGAAAAGTAAACCATATAGAGCAATCATTTACATCAAACAACTCGAACGATACAAGATATCCAGTAAATTCACAATGTTTTAACAATCATCCAGCAGTTTTGACACTTCGAAAGATAAAGCTTGACATATAACCATGTAAATTTGAACATTAACCAGATATTACATTCATGATCCTTCAAGCATGCCAAATCACGTAAAAGATGATAAACATTACTCAAAATTTTAGCCTCGGCAAGAAAAATAGAACGTGATAAATTCCCAAGCTAAGACTTCATCTGGCAAAATATTTCCCAAAAAAAAATTTATGATAAAATGAAATTTTAAAACTAAAACAAAATTTAAAATTTTAATCTAAAGTCTAATAAAAAGAAATTTTTATTGTCTTTTTATCTTTAATATTTTTTATGATTTCAAAAATTTAAAAATTTTTATGATTTTAAATTTTCAAACAAAACAAAGCTTTAAAAAAAAAAGAAAATGAAAATCTAATCTAACTTTAAACTAAAACTAAAAAAATCTAAATCTAAAATCCTAAGCTAAAACCCTAAAACCCCTTTTTTATGAATTTTATTTTTTTATATTTAAAATCAAACTTTAAAAAACTATTGAATCTAAATAATCTAAACATATGCTACGCAAAAAATAAAAAATAAATAAATAAATAAAAACCCCTAAAATCTAAACGAAACTTAAACTACGCATATATTTCAAACACTAAACTAATACATTAACAACCTAAAAAAAAGGAAAGAATTTAATCACACAAGTTTGAAGGCCCTACGCATGTAATTGAAATATAAAAAAGGTTTGACACGCATTCAGTTTGCTGCGTATACAGGCTGGCTCATAAAAAAAGGAAAAACGATTTTCTTACTGTGCGTTCCCAGGTTTTGTGAATGCCGGAGTGATGAGGACATAGCACAGAGGGGCAGGAACGAGCAGCAGCGTGAAAGGGTAGCCTATGCAGGTAATATTACAGTTTTTTGCAGGTTTGCAATGCGTGGGTAAGGCAAGGAACGACAGCGGCAATGATGCGGGTTTATGTGTAGGAGAAAGAAGCCGACAGTCATGAGGAGAACGCAGGTCAGGCAATGACAAGAAGAAACGCAGGATTAGCAAGGGTTTGCAGGTGCGTGCAACAGGGTTTGTTTGCAGGATGGATTTTTGAGGAGCAGCGTGAATGTAACAACGTGAAAAAGCAGCAAGACTGCTAACTGAGTTGGACAGAGGTGGAAAACGCATGGAAGTTGCTGCTACGTGGGAAGGATTTGGCTTATGGCTGGAAATATCAGCGTGGAGCAAGGGACAACCTGCCAAATCGAAATTTACCATACGTATATAAAAATAACGTGAGTTTGTTGTGTGTTCAGGTGTGTTAAACATTGAATATAAGTTGTTGCGTGAGGTGGATAGAGTCACGATGGAGCTGAAGATGGCGTACAACACTTGTGCGAGGGTTTTGAGAAACAGCAGCGTGAATAATGGAGGATGGAATGAGCTGAGTGAGTATGGACAGCAACCTGAGGACGCAGCAGAGAAATGCCAGCAACGGATGGCAGTGTGGGGATTTGAAAAACGATTTTGCAGTCCTTGGAAAAATATTCCAAACCCCAGAAGCTAATATTAACGAAATCGATGTGAAAAAAATTTCCAGATCTGAAAACCCTCGGACAACGAAACAGCGACCCTGCAAAACTTAATTTTTCCACAAGAATTTTATCTCAGATCTGCGAATGGAAAACAAAATCTGGAAAGTATATGCAAAATTTAAAATGAAACTGAAAAACCCTAAACCAAGCAAAAAAAATTTACAGTATTTACAGACTGAAATCTCTTAAGCAGCCAGATTTATCAATAATCATAGTAATATCATTAGAATTTAATTTTAATGTAAAACGCTTCAGAAAACCCTACATGCATTCATAAAAAAAATAATAATAATAAATAAATAAATAAAAATAAAAATAAAAAAATTGAATGATAAGCCCGGGATCAAGAACTGGTTGGGCTCTTTCAGAAACCACAACCCGGGAGTTGGCTGGTTCAGCCGAGAACTTCCCCTAACGCTCGGTAATCTGAACAAAAGGATTTCCTGCACAGCTTAAAATCAACCGTCAACATAGAAGGAGAAAACAATAGTGAAACCCTGATTAAATGGAGATACCTGCCACTATATTTCAGAAATCTAAGCTATCATTCAAACCCCAAAAATCAGACAAGATACCTGTGCCTAGATCAATCTGCATTAAGCTATCATCAATGGCTGAAAATAAAATTTTGCAGAAAAAAATAGAACAATCTTACAGCATTTTAAGAAGAGTAACACCAGCAAGATTTTAACCCCAAAGTCTTCTTTATTGCACAAACATGACTACAAGAGAGATTTCTTTAGCACCAGACTCCCAGATCAAAATCTTATCTCAAATGACCCCTAGCACCCTATTTAAAAGAGAAAATCCCAATGGCTAATTCGAGTGATCCATGTCAAACTAATCTCAACCATTGATGAGGATCAAGATATCTCTTAATCTCATCTGTCGATTGTTTTAATTCGTTAAAAAATTGAAATTCTCAAAATATTATTATTTTATTACTTTTTTAAGTTTTTACTTTATTTTATTATTTATTATTTTTTTTTATTTTTTTTAATTTTTTTATTTAATTTTTTTAATTATTTTTTAATTATTTTTTCATTATTTTCTTTTTGTTTAATTTTATTTTTAAATGATCTCGAACCTAACTTTGGAAAAATCACCTAGGACCTAGGACTTAGGACTTATGAGGGGATTAAAACATTTTCTAACCCTCAAGACACTTTACATCATGACTTTTACAATTTTACATCCGAAGGGGGAAAACCCATTTGACATAGACCCTCATATTTCACCCAGTTCTGCAACCAAACATAATCTAGCATATTAACACACTAGGATTCTCCTAAGACTCTAATGACAAAATTCATTCCGGCTTTGGGGTCAGGTTGAAGGAAAATTCTGGCGATCATGGATCGGTGAGACGAAAAACCTTCCAGAACGTAGATTATCACTAGAAAATTAGGTCCACCTAGGCAATTTATATACATGCCTCAACTCTGCTAAGATTATTTACAATTCAACATGCAGACTGGGTTTACAACATAATATGATCAAGTCGACGATGATTGTCGAATTGCAAGGACATGTCGATCAAACGCTATTCCTTTTGCGAAGAAAAGGGGGTGTACTGCTATGGGTAGTTGACACGCAGTGGTCAACAGGGGTATCTGAGATCAGTGAGAATTGTGAGCAAGAAGGTAAAATCAAAGTAAAATCTATGCTGAAATGTCAGGTAGTTTTATGTGGCTACGTCTAGTCTGGACCAGATAATTGTGAGACCGTGAGTTCTCATATAAAAGGAAGAAGGTTCATGTATTCAGGAACAGCTAAGGGGGAGACTAACTGGCATAGTAGTCTCATGGTTGGGAGGCAAAGAAATGAGCAGCAAGGTCTAGTTGCATATCGAAACTAGAAACATCTAAGAGACAGTGGTCCAAATAAGTGAAAATTCCTCGTGTTAAATAGTTAGACATTTATTTTGTATTTTTATATAAAGCTATGCATGATAATTACTCTCTGAATAAAAAAAGAAATGCGCTGGTTAATCTGAGGTATTTGCATAAATAGTCCGTAAGTAGATATTTCATGCATCTAGACAAGAGATGGAATACTTAGTATTCAATAAAAGGGCATAGCCAATTTTGGTAAACCATAACTAGAAATTGACATAGATTAGTTAAGAAATCATCATGGCAATAAAACAAAATATTCAACATAGTTTAAATATTTATGCACTAACCAGAATGCCAAATCTTTAATTAAAAGGCAAACCCCGAGTACTCAGGTATCAACCAAACCCTGAACACTAGGGACAGAATGAACAACTGAATTCGAATAGATAATAAAGAAAAATGTTCATATTAAGTTCCAGAAAAGAAAGTATTAGGAAAACTAACCTATCAATATAAACTGAGTAAGCAACTGAGAGAGCTTCAACAGAAGAAATAATATATACAAGAATTTAAAGAATTACAACAATAGATCCATGAGGATTCGTCCTCTGTATTCAAAACCCTAACCTCGGGAAGCAGGGCATACAACAGTACTAATGCTATTTCGAATACGCAGACTAAGTAGAAAATTATCACATCAGTTCGACAAGCAGAATAAACTTTAAGCATGAAAAACCCACATAGAGAGACTACTGGAAGCATTACCATTTCCAAAATATAAACAAGGATAAACAAGTAAAAGGTAAATGGAGAACTGAATTTATTCGCAACAGCATCAAGACTGTCCAAACTAACATTGAGAAAGGAAGCTAACGGATTCAGGTCAGGGTTTGAATTCACCCAACCCTCGGCATTATATACAATTACATATCACCCTGCTTACAAGTCGGCGTTAACAAAAATAGATATGGTTGCTCAAAAGAACTGATAAAACAAGAGAGGGTCGTGTAAAACCTTTACAAATGTATCAAATGTATATCGCCTTCCAATGGCCGACAATTTTTAAGATATAATTACTAAGAAATGCAATCACAACAAATGCTTCACAACTTTGGACTCCTTATAGAGTCGAAACCCCAACCAAGACAAACCGTAACAGTAAATTGGTAAGCAAGCACAAATACCCAATGGCGAATGAGACTGTCATTACCACATTCAGAGGGTCGAGCGAGGGTTTCCTCCAGATTTTCGCCCAATGCTTCATCACTGCAAAAACCCTCCACCCCAACTGGGAAGAGTACCGAATGTTAAAGCTAGTAAACCATAACAATAGCATAATAAAAGATTTAAATTGAATCATAGCAGATAAACTACTCAGGACAGTTCCTGAATTAAAACAACTGTAGCATCTATTTGTTGTAGAAGACTGAGCCATGAAACCTAAAACACCTGATAAGAAAGTTGGAGCATTTAGAAGACTTAAAGCGACAACGACGAGCAATTTTGGAGCAACAGCTTCCAGCGACAAACGGCTAAACGGAAATACCTGAGCAGGAAGGAAAACTCCCACAGAGTACGCCGAAGCATTACCAGAAGAGAGAAAAATGAAAGGGCAACCACATTATACTAGAGGCATAGAACCCCAAGGTTCTCCTCCACCGTCCAATCCAATTGACAACTGGAGGCTGTCGATATGGAGTCAATCATGAAGCCATCGACAGAGTGGTACAACATTAAAGACTCCAACAAGGTGACACCTCCACCTAGGCCAAGCAACAACCAGTGAATTAATGTAGAGTGAGAGGTCGAGTGGCGAAGAATTAATTACAGCTCAGAAACCGAACAGTCATCAAGGACTTAGTTAAATACAAGGATGATGTATAATAGATCATATTTCAAGAATGACAAGTGGCTTGTGGGCTCGACAGAAATCTCTATTTGTATAACCTTAATACCTTAAGCCACGGGTTGTATTTCATGGCATGTATGGTTGTACACGATTTATGATATAGAAGTCAAATGTTATATTAAGTTTGTTTATAATGAATGATTAAGTTGGTAAATTCATAGATTTTACAAGTAAGTTCTACGTGTAATATATGGTAGTTAAATAAATAAATAAAAATATTATGTATAAGGTAACTTGTGGATGTGTGACATGGTGTAACATGTTCGCACAATAAAATTGAAATCATGCTAATGATGACTTTAAGGATCATGTTGATGACCTATGATTAATCCCCATAAAAAATATTTGAGTCGTATTCTTTGCATAAATCTAATTAGTTATGAGGTAAGTTTGGTGCTTTATTTGAATTTTAGTATTTCATTGTTAATTTAATTTAGTTATAAATCACATTCTTTTTACCAAAAAAATCATCAAATTTATGTGACAAGTTTGAAAAACTTACTTCACAACATTACCATTTCTTGAGCTTTCAATTTTATCGTTTCATATAAATGTGATTATCATAAAAGTGGGTCATTCAATTCAGAATATAATCACTATATGTATGTCATTATCATATTTCATTGAGCGGTGCTCTACAGTGAATATAGGACAGAGATGTGAAATTTAAAATGTTAGATGTGTATAGGGCAGAGGTGTAAGCATGAGATATGAAATATTTTTTAAATTTATTTTTTTTATTGTAATTTTATTAATAAAATTAATGATAAATTTTTAGATAAATAAAATATAATTATTGATTATATTAAAATATATAACATATAATATATATTATAATTAATATACATTTTTACTATTTAAATTAAAATAATGATTCCATATTTATTTTAAATTTAATTATTAAGCATAAAAATTTATTATTTAAAATACAATAAGATTAATCATGAATATTCACCATGGATATTATTAACTTTTAAATAGGTTTTTTTACAATACCATGGGCTAATAAGAAGAGAGATAGAGAGCAGAAGAGGAGGGAAGAAAATCATAATATCATAGGTTAATACCATGGTTTATCAATACCATGGGCCATTTAGGGTGTTGATTATTATGTTATGGATCTAGGCTTTTAATTATTATGTTAGAATACCATGGGCCAATACCATGGTTTATCAATACCACATGCCCAAAAACCATAACTTATTTCAAAATCAAAATATTTTACAAATAGTTTATTGTAGAATTTCCTGCAAATTCTCTACAAATCTACCTCTGAGATCTATGTAGAAAATTTGATTGTAGATTAACCCAATAATACAATATACCAAAGCAAAATACTATAATCTACTTTTACTATCAAACTTGCAGAAGCTTAAAATCTAGTTGAATCACAGTTGAACACATATAACCATAAGAAGAAGAATCAATGCACATGAAACACAGAAAATACTCAGCGGAAAGCCTAAGCTAAAAACCCCACTATCTGTATTATCATATAAGGTGGAAATACATCAGAATTATACAAAGCCTTAGCTCTCGCAGCGAGCCAGCTCTCAGTACAATCCTCCTGGATGCTCACAAGCAATCAAAGCTTCTCACAAGCCTTTTCCTTTGCCCTCCAAGCTCCTATTTCCTTGCGCAATTACCTACTAAAAACCGCACTATCTGTATTATCATATAAGGTGGAAATACATCAGAATTATACAAAGCCTTAGCTCTCGCAACGAGCCAGCTCTCAGTACAATCCTCCTGGATGCTCACAGGCAATCAAAGCTTCTCACAAGCCTTTTCCTCTGCCCTCCAAGCTCCTATTTCCTTGTGCAGTTACCTCTGGGATGATCGCTTCTCACAAGTCTTTTCCTCTGCCCTCCAAGCTCCTATTTCCTTGCGCAGTTACCTCTAGGATGATCTCCTTCACCCAGTGTAACACTACTCTCTCACACACTGCTCTAACACACTGTCAAAACTACGCAATCCTCAAGGAACTTGTTCCTTCTGCATGGATGACCTTCCTTTATAGGAAAACTCATGCAATTGATAGTAACCTATGCTTGACATTTAGCTCAACTGGGTCTTTCTCTGAATAGACATGCATGAGTTTCTGATGAGAGAATCTTCAGTTATCTGGAGTACACTTGAGTACACTTGTTGAGTGCATGCATGCAACAACTGACTGATAACTCACAATTGTTGAGTGCATGCATGCAATTGATAGTAACCTGATAACTCACAATTGTTGAGTGCATGCATGCAATTGATAGTAACCTGTGCTTGACATTTAGCTCAACTGGGTCTTTCTCTAAATAGAGATGCATGAGTTTCTGATGAGAGAATCTTCAGTTATCTGGAGTACACTTGTTGAGTGCATGCATGCGTCAACTGACTGATAACTCACAATTAGTTCCTCAAACAGTTTGGAACTAATTTAACTAGACTTAACTCAGTAAACTGAGCTAACTAATTACAACTCAAATATAATTCAATCTTATCTCCTTAATTTAAGGGATAATCTCCTTAATTTAAGGGATAATTGTTGCATGACTTAGAAAGACTTCTAACTTGAATTTCTCCAACTAATTAACTCAAGATGAATTAATTAATTATTTTTCAAGCAGCTAGTGAGTCTAAATTAAATTCAAGGACAAATTAAAATTGGAATATTCTGGATTCTATTTTTATCATTTCTTGTTACTATTTTCAACATTTATTTTAATTAAATTTTATAACACTTTTTAATTAAATCTAAAATCAAAAAGGTTATAATTACTTTTGAGATACATCTAAACCCTGCATCGTCAAGACTACAAAAAATATTCCCATGGAAATAAATCGAGGTTTTAATAAATTAAAAATGAGAATACTTTTATATGTACATATGTGAAATTTATATAATACCAGCATAGATCCATCTCGAGTACGAATCTAACATGAATGGAGAGGGATCAAATTTCTTCAAATGCAAACTTCTTTAGAGTGCATAATACAATGTGATATTTTTCATTATTTAAATTATATTTTTGAATTCTAAATAGAGTATATATAAGACCAAATAAACGTTTTAGCACATAAAAACTTGATTTTTTCATGATATATACATAATTTTTTTTAATTATATATAATATGTGCATTAAAATATTTTACATAACATGTACATCCAGACATTTTATCACGCAAATTAAAATGATTTTTGATTATTAATATATTTTTAAGTCTATGTAATGATTAATTGTACATTACATATTTTATGATAAGTCTTTGCCTCAACGAGAGAGATCAAATTTCTTCACATGCAAACTTCTTTAGAGTGCAAAACACATTGTGTTATTTTTCGTTGTTTAAATTGTATTTTTGAATGCTAAATAGAGTATATATAGGACCAAATAAACGTTTTAACCATAAAAAATTAATTTTTTCATGATAAATACATATCTTCTTTTAAATGATATATAACATGTACATTCAAATATTTTACATAACATGTACATAAACATTTTATCACTCAAATTAAAATGGTTTTTTATTATTATTATGTTTTTAAGTATATGTCAATATTGATTAGTATTAAAATATTTTATTGATAACCCACATAGAATATTTTTTTATATACAACATTAAA